>MU223986.1:1929220-1941577 GCA_018584345.1 Thuja plicata | reverse complement strand
CCCCTGTTCTTGCATAGGCTGATCAACCTCCATGACAGCAGATTATGAAGGTATAATTTCCACAATGAAGCACAAGATTGGACTTCTGAAGTAAAGCCCACAATCAGCAATAATTCAGCTGGTATTTTACAGCCTCAAAATTGCGTAACCAATGAGGGTTGTCGTCCTCATAGATCCTCCAATGGCTGAAACCCTAGCTGGCTTCTCCACCAAATAATCACATCAAACAGTCATTAATTCCTGGATGATAGAAAATGAGCCCTCAATGCCTATTTATTCTTTTTCCTCAATAGGTTGGCCTCCTTCTAGAACTTTCTCAAGTCACCTTCTAGAAGGAATATTATAATATTATTTTATCATTTTAATATTGCACTTTATAATTATAAAATATAACCCAACTCCTAAAGTGCAATATAACATTATAACATAAAATAAGGTTTCCAACATTAGAAACATCCATGGTGATAATAGGAAAACCTTCATATGACCAAGAAATGAGCCAACCAAGCAACTAGGTAACTGCCTCACGGTCCTCTTATCAAGTCCCATTACCCTACAAGGATCAGGAATAGGCTAATTCCTTTGAACTCCATTGCTCACGAAAAAGGGGACATTACAAATTAATAGAAGAATTGTTCTTTGCTTTATCTCTATCATGTTCTGTGCATTCACTTTTGTGATTAACTAAGTTTACCTTAGGAGGCAAACATATGGTGGAGGATATGTTACAATCTATTGGTGACATATTTAATGCTTTTCTTGCAAAGCAATTTTCAATTTTGTGGTGAATTTGTTAATATATGGATATGATCATGATCTAGGAATGATTTTTCGTTAGCTTTTATGAATGAGATTTTCATTTGAAATGATCAATGATGTGTATTCATTGTTAGGTTCCAATGCATTGATAATGAATATGTGTAATGGGCTAACTACAAACGTTTTCTAAGATAGATGCAGGATAAACACCCCGTTGGAAATATTGTCATTGATGTCAAAGGTAAGAAATACAATTTTCATTCATGTCAGGAAGGTTGATCATGTACAAGACCAAGACTACAAGTCAGTGATATGATATGAAGTCAATATCAAAGGGTTTTATGTTAGAGTCAACAGCAACACATTGATTTGAGTTGACTGTTGCTCATGAAGTCAAGATAAGGATGATATTTATATCAATGAAGTTACCCAAGTAAAAATCATAAGCTACATGCAATGAATAAAAGGAGCAACAAACTAATATGAAGAACAATGATTATAGTTGAAAGCAAGGAATAATTCAGATAAGGTAGTGATTAATATATCTAAAGGCAGTAACTCAAGTATAAAATATTTAATGAAGTAATTAACGGTCATTCAAGAATAATTAGTCTATTAGGTAGTTTCTAATTTCTCAGTTTGTTTTAGTTCTTTTAGTATGTTGCTATTTCTTTCTTAGAAACTTTCATCGTTATTTCTCTATATAAGGAGACTACATCTCCATTTGTAATTACTCAATCATTTAATAATGAAATATCATTACATGGTATCAGAGCGGGGAATGTTTTTTTGACGATTTTTTTTCAATTCGTGGACTACCTGGAATTTTGTTCCAGCAATTTTTTTTTCAGTTTTTTTTTGAAAAAAATTATTATCTAAGAAATCATTCGAGGGTTTCTTCAAAAGAAATTGCGTTTTTGGGCATCATTTTTTTTGTTAAGGTTGTTTTTTTTTGGAGGGTTATCATCGTTTTCGGCACGTTTTTTCCTTACCTACAACTAGTGCAAAAGTTTGTTTTTGGCAAATTTTCCTTACTCGCGTCAGTGTTTTTTGGGACAACTGAAGGTTTGTTCTACGTTTTCCAGGAAATCGTATGTGTTATTCTTGGGCTTGTCAACTTCGTGCAATGAAGCACACGCGATCCACGTTATTGCTCTTGTGAAGGAAGATCAAAGGCATTTTTTTTTGAGTTTTCTTCAACTCGCGTTAGGACTGTGCGCGATCTGCATATTTATGCCTGCGTGATTGCATTTTCTTTGCCGTTTTGTATCCTGCATGAAGGGTTTTGTAATCTCTAAATTCCCTATGACTTGGTGATTTGAGCCTTTTTTTTTTGCGCGATGTCTGTCTGTCTACTGTGTGCAGTTTCTTTTTGCCGGGTCTGGCTCTTGTTTTTACCTACAGCTAGGGTTTCTGACTTCCTGCACACGTTTTCTTTTTGCACAAGATTTTTCAGTAAAAATCGTGGGTTTCCAACAATTTTCAGCATCTGTAAAGGACTGCCCTAGTTTGCACTTTTATTTTGTTTAATGAACAATAAAATGTATTAGTTTCGAGTCAGTACTTTTTTCAGATTTGTATTTTCAAGATAGGAAACAACATGAAATATGACACTATTGCAACATAACATAGAAAGTAGAGTTTTGATAACAATAGACCACTTTCAAATTTTTATTAACTTGCTCAAACATTACAAACAACCACAAGAAATATTGCAGACCTGATATTTTGAAAACTGTGTACATTGAGTTGGATGTCTTCATGCCCTAGGCATGAGACTTCAACTCCATACAAGTGCAGCTAAGAGGGATATTGTTTGACAGTGATTTAGACTCACCAAACTGTTGTTAGACGCCCTCTACTGCTGTTAGACGCCCTCTATCTATGCTGTCAGCAGTAATGCTTTTTCTATTCTGATACCCAGACCTGTACAACTCTGTGGTGGCAATCTCAGTCCTGTACAACCCCTCAGTAATATCTCAGACTTTCATAGCAACAATTTCAGTATGTACGACAGCCTTAGTGGGATTTCTGGGTTGTATGACAACCTCCTTTAATCACAACAAATACTCAATGCACCCCTTCTAATGTTGTCCATCACTGCCTTCAGTCCTTCTCTTCTGATATCTCAATCAATTTTTTCAAAGTCAAGCAATTACTTCAAATGAAATAACACTATCACAACAACTTGTTACCTCAAAGTTTAAGCACAAATCCTCCTGACTGTATCTTTGAACAACTAAGAGAATGCACCGAAGAGGGATTTCGTCCTCTAAGACCTTGAGAAGAAATTCTACAATCAATTTTACCAATTTCAGATAATTTCCTAGCATGCCTGAAAGAGAGCTCTTCAATCTCTTTTATAACGCCCTCATAAGAGCCCATTCACATACCTTGCCAATGTAGGATAAACAAAATCACTTTTTGCCTTTTCCTATTTTATCGGGATTTTGCTTTCTGTAGTGAGCACCCCTGAATGCCCAGAAACTAAACCAGCTGCTGATAGGAATTTTGTCAAATAGTTTGCAGCCAACTCCTTATTTCTCCGTTTAATGTTTTAGACCCCTTATGATTCCGGAAATTAAATGTTTTGTTTGTGTCTTTGCATGAATTTGAAAACACTCAATATGAACAAGAAAGGGAACTACCATTATATGCAAACTGAAAATCGAACTATTGCTGATAAGTTGTTATTTCCAGAATTAATAAAATCAAATACATGGCAGATTTTCAACTCACTAATTACTCCAGCCATTTATTGACATAATGCTCCAGCATATGGAAGTATTGCAAGCTCAAACGAACCCCCTATTAGCAGCAAAGAGACCCAGCAACAGTTTTCAATCAGCTGCTACAGTGACGTGAATAGTGCCTGCTCTACAGTGCTTCCGCAGTATTAATCTGTTTCAATTGGTCCAATGTCTTCATACAATCATCCCCTCAAGGTGGCATAAGCATTGCACAAGTAATGAGGAAGATATGAACAAACTCCCAATCTGCCTGTAGGTGGAAATGCACTCAACCTGCCTAATAATGAAGCTGATAGCAATGGATTCCAAAGGCCAAACCCCAAGGGAATGACATCTAGAATGTCACAAGAGAGAATAGACGTCCTCTATTGCCAAGAATGGATCTGCAACTCACGCATCAATTTTCTTCTCATACTCAACATGCTGAATGAAGCCACAAATGCTCCCTTTTATTCTTTTTCCAAGGGTCGACTCAACTCACATGAGCAATGTGGGATAAAAGATGTGCAATATAAAACATATTAAAATATTCACTTATGTCTCCCTTAGGTACCCATCCCCATAAAATAAATATTAAAGTAACACTTTAATATTTTACAATTAAATTAAATGTTACTTTAATAACACTTCAGGCATTAAAATATATTAGCAAACAAACTCCGAATAGCGCGAGTAATAGCTTGTCAGAAAGCTCTCGCCGAGGAGTATCAAATCCAATCACCAAAATTGGCCTCTGCTGTGTCCTGTTGACTTACTAAAAATAGTATGCCTGAAACTGAGTAAATCAACTTTGTTTTGGCCCAAACTGGAAATGACTAGGCCAAAACACTCTAGGATCCCTTCAAACCCTTTGTTAGCCCTTGGGACCATGTAGAACTAGGCTAACGCATACACACTCGGTCAACTGCTAAAGTGGGGACATTACACTTTCCCCCCTATTTTATCGCGATTCGTATTTTTTTGCAATGATTTTTCCTTTAATCTTAAGTCCCCAAACATTTTATATCTCCTATTTGTTATTAAATAAAGGGACTTTAAATATTTTCCTCTTAACTATAGTCCCGCATTAATAAAGTTAAATATTTATATTTAACTTTATAAACTAACTTTATTAATGCATCAATAAAGTATATCAATGATATTAAAACCCTTCCGTTGATATTAAACATTTATCATCGACATGTCATCATCACTAAAGGTCTTGACCGTGCCCAAATGACTTACTATAAATAGTAAGTAGGCCAAACTTGCATCCAGACACCTTAGAGTGACCTGCAAGCCTAGGCCAAATGGCCTCAAAGTCCCTTAAATGTCCTGGTTAGCCTATGGGACCATGGAGAAGTAGGCTAACGACAAACTCATACCACTTGTGCAAGAAAGGGGACATTACAACACCTAGGGTTTTAGACCTAGGAATTTGTGTAGAATTTTTTTTCTCAATTATTTTGACAAAATTGTGGGTTTGAATAGTGTTGTTCCCTTTTGTAGGGTTTGTAAGCAAGGCTTTGTCTGATTTTTACCTAAAAATCATATTTTTTGGCATTTGTACCAATTGCTCGCTAAAGGTTTTTACTGGTTTTTGACAGAAAAATCACTTTTGAAGATCGAGTTTGCCTCGTTTTTTGTGCATAAGAAAATGGGAGGGATGGAGTCGATGACCAACATCATGTTGGGGGGAAATCAACACTTCAACAACAAGAACTACAATACTTGGAAGCTAAGGATGCTTTCTATTTTTGAGTATCGGTGCCTAGACTAGCCTGTTCTGGGCACGGATACTCATCCCATAGTGGCGGGCAAAGACCAGAACAAGTTTGATGAATATAACCAAGAAGTGGCTATGTTGCTAAAGTTATTAGTCACCAACAAAATGCTTCCGGAAGTGTAGTCAAGCAAGACAACTATGGAGATATGGATGCATCTGAAAGATCTCCACGAGACATCAAACAAGAGCCGAGCGTTCTTTTTGAAGAACATGTTGTTTTCCACTACGATAGATGAGAAGATGTCTCTGTAGGAGCATCTTGTGAAGGTCAAGGATATACGTGACCAACTGGATGCCATTGGTCACAAGATGGAAGTGGAGGATATGGTGGTGATTACGTTGAAGAGTCTACCACGATCCTACAAACACTTTATTGAGACGCTGAATCATTACCTCCACTAATGTTGAGTTGAAGTTTGATGAGTTGTGCAATAAGCTATGGTCGTAAGCTAGGTGGAGACAGTAGTTTGGTAGCCACAGTGACATGGTCAGTAAGGAACAGGCATTTATTGCCAAGGCAAACGCGAATCCACTCAGCAAAGAGAACACCACACATCTGAGGAGGGGTCCAAGAAGAATATCACTTGTCACTATTGTGAGAAGCTTGGTCATATCCAATGGTTCTGCAAAAAGTGGTTGGCTGATCAGAAGTCCAACTAGGGAGAGTCTTAGTAGTAGGCTCATGTTGTAGAGCATTTTGAAGAGGAATCAACCTTCTATGCGTTCATGGCCAAATGACTTCGTAGTTTTTTTCCTCTGTAAGGGTAGTTAGTAACATAACCATTAAGGGAGGGTAATAAAGTAATTAATGTTAAAATTAGTTATCAGATCTAATTTTCAGACATTTGTACAAGAATCAAAGCAATAAGACAATAACACAGTAGATTTACCCTGGGAAACCTCTCTGAGGAAAAAAACCCAGCATTCAGATCATACTTAATAATTTCTCAGAATTGCAAATACAATAACTCACAGTGATATCGCTGAGGATTTCCTGAGGGTCCCCAATCCACGAAGCAATCCTCTAATTCACTGCACACACCCAGGTAGTGTCTGAATATCAATCTATCAAATTCTGATGTATATGGACAGTCTGAATAATGATGTTGTAGTCACTGTATGTTCAAACCCTAAATGAATTGCTGCTCCAGATATCACTGCAAAATAGTTGTATGTAACACTGCTACAATAGGAATTGCTACTCCAGACTCTTGACCATGGTGGTGTTTGCTGTTATCATCCCTTGCAAAATGTAGAAGTAGTTCATTGTAGGATTCTCTAATAACAGAGAGCAGATTCGCTGAGCTTGATTTAATGTATGTTGGATCAGATCACTACCTTTAGACCAGATCGCTGCATAATATATAATATTCGCTGCCTTGAGTATATAGATCGTAGGTATTTCGCATTAGTGTATTTCGATAATTATGAATGACAAGGAGTGCCATGTGTATAGGCGACTTCTCCCCTGAGTCAGCTCAGATATGGAATCACACGTTTCATTTATCTTGGCGCCAAAAAGAGATAATCAAATATAGGGCAGGCCCTATAGGTAACGTTTATTCCTTCATAGACGTTTTAAACATATCAAAAGGGCCCAGCCAAAGGATATTACAAAACCATCAGACTCTTATGATACTGTGTAAGGATACTGACTGCCTCTAACTCAAAATTTGCCTATAAGAAATGTGCGATTTCTGAACTAGATCCTTCCTTTATAGCCTCGAAATGAGAGCCAATTCAACAACCAAACCAATGTGGGATAAAAAAGTACTTTCGTCTTTTAGTCACTTAAGTCACTTTATAAAATAAAGTAACTTAAAGTTATAATATTAAAGTGACTTTATAATATAACTTTATGAAATAAAGTATCCCAACTATAGAGTTTGAACTCAGATATTAATGAAATGCCCAAGAACCCATGTGACTGACTGGCATCCTCTATAAAGCGACCATTAGACTATCCAGATGGCTAGATAGGCTAATCAGGCATAATGTGCATTACTGAAGAAAAGGGGACATTACAGTCCTCCCTTCCCGAGATTGCTTGCCCTCAAGCAATCTCAACGCTGGGTGCTGCAGGATAGACTCACCCTCCCAAGTGGCATCCTCATAAGGCAAGTCTTTCCATCGGATCAAGTATTCCCAAACAACCTTGTTCCGCAGGTTTCTTTCCCTGACCTCAATAACCTCTGCTGGAACCAAAGCCAGTTTACCCTCCTCATCCAATGGAGGTAAACTACTCGAAGCTACGGTCTACTGTCCTATTGCCTTCTTGAGGCAAGAGACGTGGAAAACATTATGAATTCTGCTATCTGTTGGAAGCTCCAACTCATAGGCCACCTCACCAACTCTCCTCGAGATGCGATAAGGGCCACAGAATCTAGGCCTAAGCTTCTCTGATCCACTCTTCTTCAGCGAACTCTGCCGATACGGCTGTAGGCAGAGATAAACCATGTCCCCTGTCTCGAAGTTTCGCTCTATCCTGTGACGATCAGCGTACATCTTCTGCTGATTCTGTGCTCTCTGAATATTCTCCTTGAGAGAACGGAGAATGTCCTGATGATCCTATAACCAGTTACTAGCTTTTAGAGCCTTGCTGTCCTGTAAAGCCAAATCGATGAAAGATAGTGGCTCGCTACCATAGAGTGCCCTGAATGGCGACATGCCTATGGTCATATGATACGTGGAGTTATAACAAAACTTCCCCAAGTAAAGCCAACGGACCCATGCTCTCTACTGCCCTGATACATAGTTTCTGAGGTAACCTTCCACCCATTTATTCACAATCTCTGTCTGCCCGTCTGTCTGTGGGTGGTAACTGGTGCTGGGAGTCAACTCTGTGCCTGCCAACCTAAAAAGTTCCTGCCAGAAGGTGCTAAGGAACTTGCTGTCCCTGTCGCTCACAATGGTCTTAGGGAGACCATGTAGTCTGAAAACCTCAAGAAAGAATAATTCAGCTACCTGAGCAGCTGTCCAATCAGCCGCAATGGCAAAGAAATGAGCGAACTTGGTGAGTCTGTCGACTGCCACAAAAATGATGTCCTTACCCTGCACTTTTGGCAACCCGGTGATGAAATCCATAGAAATACCCTCCCATTTCTGAGCTAGAATAGGAAGGGGCTGCAGTAAACCTGTTGGATGAGTGTGCTCTGACTTGTTCTGCTGACAAGTTTGGCACTCCCTAACATGCTGGAGGACATCGTCCTTGAGGCCCTTCCAAGAAAACCTCTCCCGGATATACCTGTAACTCTTATAGAACCCCAGATGCCCTGCTGTAGGAGTGTCATGCACAGCCCTCAAAATCATAGCCTTCAACTTCGAACCAGGTACTAAGTAGATCCTGTCCTTGTAGAGAATAATGTCATCAATTACCTTGTACCGGTCATCTGGAAGTAGCCCGTCCAAAATCTGACATGCTTGAGTATCCTTAGAATACTCAACCAGCAAGTGAGATTTCAAATCTGCAGAAATCTCGGATAGTACACAACAAGCTACCTCTGAAGGTCTCCTGGAGAGTGCATCAGCTACAATGTTATTCTTGCCTTTGACATACTCGATATCAAAGTCATATGCCTGTATCTTGCTGACCCACTTCTGCTGTCTCTCATTGAGCACTTTCTGTTCTAGGAAATATCGCAAGCTGTTGTGATCCGTTTTGACAGTAAACTTGCCACCCACCAGATATTGTCTGAATTTTGCTAAAGCATGCATGATGGCTAGCATCTCTTTATCATACGTAGAGTACAACCTCTCATTATCCCTGAGTTTCCTGCTCTCATAAGCTATAGGGTGCCTGTCCTACATCAATACTGCACCTATCCCTGTGCCTGAAGCGTCACACTCAAGAATAAAAGGACGAGAGAAATCCGGTAATGCAAGAACCGGGCAAGTACTCATGATAGTCTTGAATCTGTCGAAGATTTTCTCAATATCATCTGACCACCTGAAGGCCCCTTTCTGAGTGAGATCGGTGAGGGGTGCAGCTGCCTGCGAGAACCCCTTTACAAACCTCCTGTAATAAGAGCATAAACCAAGGAATCCTCTCAACTCTGAAACATTTCGAGGTGGCGGCCAATCCATGATTGCTTGTATTTTCTCCTGATGGACCTTGACTCCATCTACCCCTATCACATGTCCCAGGTAGAGGATCTCGGTCAATCCAAATTCACACTTGGATTCTTTAGCAAACAGAGACTGATTCTCTATGATGCTCAGAATCTCGTCCAAGTGTCTCAAATGCTCCTCCCATGTCTTGCTGAAGACCAAAATGTCATCAAAGAATACTAATACACTCTTGCGCAGTTGTTTTTTGAAAATGTGATTCATGCAAGACTGGAATGTAGCCGGAGCGTTAGTGAGCCCAAATGGCATCACTAGAAACTCGTAGTGTCCGTAATGGCAGCGGAACGCTGTCTTATGCACATCCTCCTCTCAGACACGAATCTGGTGGTACCCTGATCGAAGATCTATCTTCGAGAAATAGACTGCCCCGTGTAACTCATCTAGCAGTTCATCAATTCGGGGAATAGGATACTTGTTCTTGATGGTCCTCTTGTTCAAAGCACGGTAATCAATACACATGCGGAGAGTACCATCCTTCTTCTTCACCAACACCACTGAAGAAGCGAAGGGACTAGAGCTAGGTTTGATGTGTCCCATTTCCAAGAGTTCCTTTATCGTCTTTTCTATCTCTTCCTTGTAGTGTCTAGGATAACGATAAGGAGTAGTAATTACGGGCTTAGAGCCCTCCTCCATCTCAATGATATGCTCGAACCCTCTATCTGGTGGTATGCCTGGAGGTATATCCTCAAAGACCCGCTTGTGCTTATCAAGCACCTGCTGAATGTCAAGGTGAACCTGTTGCCCTGAATCCRGTGTGGGTTTTGTGGACACAAAGCACTGGGCTGCCCACTCCATGTCACTGTGTCTCATGATGGCCTCCATCCTGTGAGTAGACACTAATCTAGGCCCACCATCTGGCATGGCCTTAAGAAGCACCTGCTGATCACCTTGTAAAAACTCCAACTGTTTCAGTGTGTGATTAATAGTGTACCCGCCTAGGGTCTGCAGCCACTACATACCCAAAATCGCATCCAGACTATCCAAGTCTATCACATAAAAATCTGCCTGTAGCAGGTAATCTCCAAAGTGAATCGGGAGACCAAAGATCTTCCCTGTGCAACTCAAAAGGTCCCCTCCTGCTACCTTAACCTCAAATTCTGGAATACCATCCAACTGTAGCCGTCTTCTGGAGACCATACCTGTACTAATGAAGTTGTGCGTAGCACCTGTATCTAAGAGGCAAACAATCCTCTGTCCTCTAACTACTCCTTTCAAATGAAAGGGATGACATGTAGGAATCCCAGAGAGGGATGCTAAAGTGACTGGGGGCTGCTCGTGGGGTGCCTCTTTTTCTTACCCTCTGATGATGGCTCAACCTGAGCCTCCTCATCGTTGTCCTCCTCATCGCTGCCCTCTCACTGCTCGTACTCATCCTTAGTGGGATTTTGGGTGCTCCAGAGGTTTTGAAAGGACAATTTTACACCTCGGATATTTTGAGGCACCTGGGAGGGTATAGCTTATTTTCACCTTGCGCGGAAACTTGGTTTTCCTAAGCGGTCGATTTTGTCTCCAGGCCAAACGAAATTCAGTAGGAATGTTTTCTTCAATTGTTATAATGATATCTGGCAGGATAAAATTTCAAATTTTGGACTTAGATGAATTTTTGAAAATTGATGAAATTGAAAAACTTGAACATTTTCGAAATTTAATTGTGAAATTGGATATTTTTGAGAAAATCTTGTAAATTTTTGGTGGTGAAAATTGAAATTAAATGAAAATTTAAAATTGCCAAATGAAATTAAATTGCTAAATGATTTTGGATTGCAAATAATAAAAAATTAAATTGCCAAGTGGGATTTTCAAAATTTTAAATGGAAAAAGGGGTAATTGAAAATTGGAAATTATTTGAATTATTATTCGCTTGCAATTTTCGATTTTGGATTTGGTTGCCATGATTAAACGCATTAAACTTATATTTTTGGGCTGAGTGTTGGTAATTTGGAAATTTAATTTGGGCCCCTTTGTGTGTTAAATTCAATATATTTTAAGGCCTAAGAGGTGTGAAATTCAAGGTAGGTTATTGGGTCTACATTGGGGAAGGTTTAAAGCTATATAAGAGGCTTACATGACTTCTTTTTCGAATTTTCAATTTTAGGGCCTTTGATAATTTCGGATTTGGCTAATTTAACCCATTAATATTGGCACTAGGCTGGCCCCATTTTAAATTAAAATTAAATCCCCTAGGGCTGGGCTATTTTGTTTTTATTTAATTTATGTTTGTTTTGGCATTTTTTTAATTTGATTTTTATCTCCTCCTGCAGGTCGGCCCTCTAATTTGGAGGCAAAAATCAGGTATATAAGGAGGCCTCCCCTCTACTCATTTCATCATCTCATTGCTTGTGTTGGCAGCGAAATTAGAAGTTGGAGGCTGCTAATCTGGGGAGTTGCGAAATTGAGGCAGAGGCTGCTATTTTGGAGCAGCAAAAATAACAGGAGGTGCTACGAATTTGTCTTGGAGGACTTGCGAAAATTGTTAGGAAAGGCTGCTAAAATCATAGAAAATTTTCAGATTTGTCAAGGAGGGCTACAGATTTGTTCTTGGTGCTGCGAATTTTTGGGTAAGGACTGCAGATTTTTTTTGTATATTGTCTTCTGCATTGTTGGTTAGTAGAGGAGGATCTTCAATTTGGAGTGAAAGCTGGTTCATAAAGCATAATTCTTACTTGATTCTTTTCCCATTCCTTGGTTGCACTATTCTACTCATCCATCACTTCATCATTTCATCTAGGGCTTGAAGTTGGGAGATATAAGTGTAGTTTTCATCTAGGATTTGGAGAAAGGAGATATAAGTGGTAGTCCCACCCCTAGGAACGAATGTAAAGTCCCAGCTGAATAGGACCTTAAAACCACTTAACTTCTCACTTGGAATTTTGTCAAACACTTGTCATGCAATGTATATATGCTGCTGCTATAAAATTCCAGAATATCCAAGCAAGTGCGAAACTAAAACTATGCAAC
>MU223986.1:1861038-1902996 GCA_018584345.1 Thuja plicata | reverse complement strand
TGTTAATATTATCTTTCCTTCAAGGCCATAATATTAACACTCCCCCTTGGACTTGAGGGAAAGATAAGATGTGCTAGATATCTTTCACAAGTTACTTAACAACCTTCAAAATCCATAAAGCATAATCGTGGAGGATATAGAATCCATAGGTCATAGTAACGATAAATCATTATCATGTAAGTTATCATCATGAGTAGCATCAAGTAAGACATCATCACGAATAGCATCAAGTAAGACATCAATGAATAGCATCAATGAAAACATAACCATATATAGATGAGAACATATAACCATATCACACGGGTCAACACCCGGAGCTGCGCTCTATTTTCACACGGATCAACATCCGGAGCTGCGCTCTATTATATCACACGGGTCAACACCCGGAACTGCGCTCTATTATATCATAGTGCCAAATATGTCCATAACAATGTTAATCAATATGACAAAGTAAAATATAAACATAAATCAATCGTAATGAATAGACATAGATCAATATTTAATCAAAATAAATCATAACGAAGTAAAGTGTGATCATAGGAATCAATCAATGTAAACATAACAAAGTATCATATTCAAAAATAGGAAATTTACAAAAGGTCTAATCAAGGAGAAGTTTATAACATAAGTTGTAATTCAGGAAGGCCCATATATAAACTTCTCTTTTATGATGTAGATTAGAGAACAAGGTGTTCAGATTCTGTTGTCTTTTTTTCTGCAATGGAGGCTTGATGATTGTTTTGGTTTGGACAATTTGCAGCTTTGTGACCAAATTTGCTACATTGAAAGCATTGTATCTTAGAGAGATCTTTTCTTTGAAAAAAGTTGTTCTGATGGTCTCTCCCCCTCATCCATTGTTGTTATGGTTTCTATCTTGATTGTTTTGATAATCTCTCCCCCTCCATCCATTATTGTGGGGATTTCTTTCTTGTAGGTTATTGAAATTTCTTCCTCTTCTTGTTTTGCTTTTGAAGTCTCCTTCTACCTTGATTTGGAAATCCCTTTTTCTTTTATTTTAATTGTGATTCTCTACTTTATGAAATTGAGAGTATAACAATTGTAGATCATCTTTGAAATTAGATCCTCTAGAAATTAGCCTAGATTCTTCTTGAAGACAATCAATATTCAACTTATCAAATTTAGGTAATTTCTTACGTGCACTGATTCCTTGAATAAAGGCATCCCTAGCAAGAGGTAATCCATTAAGTGCTATCATAGATAGTTCCTTTTCATCATAGGTGTGCCCAATGGTTGCTAATTGATTTCTTAATTCGGTGATTCTCATAAAATATGATGTGATAGATTCTCCTTGATTCATCTTGATTCATGAGATTTCATTCTTAAGGGCCATGGTTCTACTTGTATTGTTAATCTCAAACATCCCTGATAATGTGGAGAACATTAGATGAGCTGCCTCTAAGCTGGAGATAGTGGGTATGATGTGGTCTCTTACACTGTCAATTAGGATTCTCATGGCCTTGTTATTATTCCTATTCCATTCCTGTTTTTCATCTTCATTCATTTCATTTTCATYTTTGGAAGGCTTCTTTAGRATTGAATCTATTTCTAGTTCTCTRAAGATCRTCAKTATTCTAACTTTCCAAGATGAAAAATTTAAGGCACCTTCAAGTCTATCTTCAGGCCTAATTCCACTTGACATGATGTATATCTTAAATTTACAAGAGCTGGGATGATTTCCTAAGTCTGAAAATGGATCTTCTTTCACCTTGGCTCTGATACCATGTTAATATTTCAGACTTTAGAGGAAATCACAAACTGAAATATAAATACTTCTTAATGATGAACAAACAAGGAAGGAGAGTACCCGATTTAGAAGCCTTTATCTGCTTGTAGATGACCACTAAGTTGCTCAGATTTGTCCTTCGAATCTGGTACAAGTTGCCTTCGAAATCTGGTCTTCAATTCTCCCAAATTTGCCTTTGAGGTACTGCTGGAACTTGTCCCAAATGTCTGCTCTAATTCGTTAATGATGTCTGCTCTAAATAGGTCAATGAAGCCTGCACCAATTTGTCAGTGAAGTCTGCTGCAATTCACCAATGAAGTCTGCTCTTGTGGAACAAGATTGTGGATGCTATTGATCAAATTAACAAGTCTGATTCTCTGCTGTTATTATGCGAATTATCATGGATCCCACGTTATGTTTTTTGTGTTCTCCAAAATCACAAAATAACCTTTCTTTTATATGCATTGAGTTGACAATTTAATAATAGCAAGGGAGCCGACTTGCATATGCAAGTCGGCATTTATTGTTTTCCCAATATTTTCATATGCAAAGTCGCCCCTCTATATATATTATATAAATAACATGTTTACTGATAAATAAGACGTCCTATAATAATGTTCCTCAAGGAATATTATTTATTTTTAATCTCACTTTATTTAATTTTTTCTCAATGCAATTTTAATGTTAATATTATCTTTCCTTCAAGGCCATAATATTAACAGAGAAAGTGTCTCTCCTTATCAGATTGCTTTTCTCTCAGGCATGTAGCCGCTAACTCTTCCTTGCTTATTATTTAGTAAATGAATGAAAAGAAGTATTAAGTGAAAATAAGTCTGTTCTTGTTTAGGAACAGCAGTATGTTATTATAACTGTAAAAGAAACTATGTCTGTCTTTGTTGTAAAGCAAATGAAGGAAGAACTATGAGTAAATAAGTTTGTCCTTGTTTAGGAACAGCAGTATGTTATTATAACAGGGATAGAAACTTTGTGTCTGTCTTTCTTGTAAAGCAAATAAAGGAAGAATTATGAGTAACTAAGTCTGTCCTTGTTTAGCAACAGCAGTATGTTATTACAACTGTGAAATTAACTTTGCCTCTGTCTTTCTTGTAAAGAAAACGAAGGAAGAATTATGAGTACATAAGTCTGTCCTTGTTTAGGAATAGCAGAATGCTAATTTAATAGTGAAAGATTAAGTGAATACAATTAATTATTCATGACGGTCATGTATTCAATTAATTCTTCTTTATTTGCATTTTCAAGAAAGAAAGAGACTGAATACAAACAAAGAAGAATTAACAGAAAGAAAGATTAAGTGAATACATGACTGTCTTTGAATAGAAACAGCAGATTGCTTATTAGCATGTTACCCAAACTAAATATATTACAATACAGGTTTTATGTAGGAGTTTATAGGAAAGAATGTAAACAATTAGGTTTGAGGGAAGTACCAATTGTTTACACTCTTGAATATGGAATCCTATGGAAGACCTGTAGTGTGCATATAGAGAAAAAAACAATGGAAACAAATTTTCAAATTTTTTAGAACTTGTTATCAGTTCTATTTTGTCATGTATGATTGGTGATCAACTAGGAAGCATTGAAACTTGGTTAATAATTCCAAAGAGTATTCACTTTTTCATACTTGGAAAACGTTCACCCTATCACGACTACATGAGGGATGAAGGCCTTGTTTTTACATTTAAAGTAACTAGTTGTTGGTTTGAACTTTGACCAGTCAAGTACTTAGAACCTGGGTGAAAACCCTAGTGTAAATGCGAGAACACATCTATCATGATTCCGTACCTCGACCTATTAACCATTTGTTAAAAAATCTAAAACTAAAGAGTCTGAATAACCTAAGTCGAGTAGGGGTGGGTGGACAGATGACTGCACGTATGGCGTACTAGTAAGCTTATTCAAAACCTTTGGCCAAGGTGGCACAAAGATGTGCTTGTGCCAGTCAATCACCAAGACCGGATACATAACCTAGTTAGTGGATCATACAATTAGCAGGAGTCTATTGAGTGTGATCAACTTGAGTTGTGTAGGTATTTAAACACCATGCTCAAATGGCAGTATGACCGATTCTCGTGTCTATACCCCTCGTGAAGGGTAGGGCCACTTCCAGTATGAAGGTGTGTGGGGGACCGCCAGGTCTGTGGTTGGAGGTAAAGCGCTCGGGTGATGCTCTCCATCTTGCAAATACACTCCGAGACTTGTGATGCAGTTCAGTCTTCTAGATTATTAAGTAAACTCTAACCCTTTTCTCTCTTTCCTAAGATTTGTTTTTAAGATGCTTTATTAAAATGGATGTCCTAATGTAAATTGAAAAGATAGAACTAAGATGATTACTTTCTAGCTTTTGAAGTTTCATTGTATATCATGTTGCACCTTTGCTGAATGTTTTAGAAGTTTATGGAAAGAGAGAAAATTTTCATGTGTTTTTTTCTACATTTATTACATGTTAAACAAAACTACAGTTTCATTTCTTGAGCATAGCACATGCACAGTTTTCAGAGACACCATCTTCATTCTTCAAGCTTCCATCAGTCGCAACATATCCTGAATGGGAAGCATACTTGCATCTATACATGGTTTTGTTTCTTCATAAGGGGAGATAAATGGTTTGTAAGCATTGGATCTTGTTGTCTTCAAACACTTACCATTCTTGTAGGTGATTATCCAGTATGGAGGGGCTACATAGTCCCTCTCTTTCCCTCCTATGGGGGCTTAGCAATTTTATCTTCGTGACGGATGTAGTTCTTGGGGGGTAGTGTGGAGACCTCCATACATCACATGTTCAATCACTTGCATTGTCTCACAGAGTTTTCTACTTTTCTTGTTTGTAAGAAATTTCATTGCATTATTAGTTGTGCATGGGTACCTAACATGGTTTAGTTGTTGGGACCCATATATTGTATTTTGCATAATATTTCTTCTCCCTATGCTGCACTTAATGGGGAGTGTTGGAGTAAATAAGGTTTTACTTATTTACTCGCTAAAGCAATCATTAATTAATGTTTAATTATTAGGTAGTTTTTAGTCAATTGTTTGGGTAGTTGCCCCTACTTGTTTCTACTCTTGCCTATATAAGAAAGGCTTTGTTGTACATTTATCATATCATATTTCATATCAAATCAATTATTCTATCTCTCTCTACGCAATTCTCGCTTGAGCATTCTCTAGTGGTTGTCCATCTCCTAGTTTGATTCCTGAAGCCTATAGCTTCTTGATGGCACCTTGTGCTTCCCTAGTTTTTGGCCCCATTGGATGCAGGTACATGGGGGTCCTCCTAGTTACGCTTAGGGGAGAACCTAGACTGGATCCACATGTGAATCAGGGTGAAAATACAAGGATCCAATAACATAGGTTCCAACCTTAAACATTATTAGAGTACATTTATGTTTCTAATTACATTGCAATTTCATATTGTAGTTTTGATTTATTCTTATTATTTTTATTATAAATATTCATAGAATAACTGATTGGTCTCAAAACAATGCTTTTGTTATGATTTCACCTTGTAAGTTAGTTATGATTTTACCTTTATAATATGTATCATGTATTTCTTTACTCCACCAAGTTGCTTGGAGGAGGATGGTAGGGATGATAATTTAAAAATACAAGAAATTCCAAATATTCATCATATACATTATAGAATCTTATTACATATCATTAAAGTTGAACTAAGATTTTAGACGAGAGTCAACAGTAACACACAAGTTAACCAAATTTCATTGCTTTCATCATCAATGTGCACATATATACAATTATAACAAAATGCCCACAGGCTGCAAGTTTCAAAGACAAAATGACAAAAACATAAAAAAAATCTGCTGTCGCCCCTAATCTTCATCTACTGACACTGCATCAATTTTTTTTGCTTCCCTTAAACCTTGTTGCACAAATGATGGGTGGGGCGGTTACAAGATGGGGAGGGGACAGTTCTGACCTATCCCTGTGTGCCTAAAAAATTTTCAATGGGGGCTGGGGTCAAAAAACACAAGGGAGATGTCCCTAGATTACATAGGTTAGTGTCTTTATTTTAGGTTTAGCATTATTTTAAAGGGGTGTGAGGATCTCTTTGAGCCCCCCATCGCGCACCTTGTTTCTCATTTTTGTGCTTATAAAAAGTTAATATTCTTAAAGTCTAGGCGGTTGGGGGGACCTTTTTTCTTTGGGAGTAGGGGATAGTGGGCAGCCCTTTCCGATACATCCCCACATCGTTCAAACAGTTCTGGTGGGGGTGGGATAAAACACGATAGGTGACACATACCCAAAACATTTCTAGTGCAGGATGGCTCAAAAATTACTAAGGGTGTGTCCTTGATGTACACAGATAATATATTAATTTGAAAGAAATATTGAGAGGTTCTCTTCCCTCCCTTGAATGTTCAATAACTTCTTAAGGCTTAGACACTTAGATCTATTTTGCATTGGCGTAGCTATGTGTCTCAGAATTGTTATCTCCGATTCTAGGAATTATGGATGATTTGATAGTATGTTGAGTGCTGTGAGAGTTTGGTTTACACCGCGTTGTAAGATGTAAATGCAAAAATATTGTAGTGCTTAATTTCACAATATATGATATTTCTGTAGGTGCATTGTATGTGTTGAGTTTGAGTGTGGTATTGTCAAATTGATGACCATTTGAGTCAACTAATTTATATTAGCATCCTGTATGTAGAAGGCTTTCAGGGTGAAATTAGAATTGTCATTTTAGCAAAATCCCATTCTCTAGGAAAAACAGTGTTTAGCATTGCTTTTGTACTTTATGGGTTTCCTTCCCTTGGTTGGTATCACTTCTTCTTACTTTCAAGCTTTTGATTGACATGTGATACCATATCCCTCTGGTAGAATCTTATTTCGTTAATACGTTCCCTCTCCTGTACATCACATGGCTAAAGGCTAAAACCTTCAAGCTTTTTGTTTATTGTCCTAGAAGTATAGAAAACTGGAGTAAAGTGGCTCCAACTTATGCAAACTGATGTTTAGTCTTCAGCTATTAAATGGATATTTTGTTTCTGAGACTCATTTAAATATTCTATCTTTACAGAGGGTGCCTGCTGCTGCTCTAATAAAGCCTGCCATTCCATGGTCTGCCATGAGGGAGAAAGTATCAGAGAAAGATAAAGTTCTCATAACTGTTAAAAGGTAAGCATTGTAATCATATTTTTAGTTTTTAACATTTTATACAAATTTGTTGTAGGTCTTTTCTGGAAATTCTGATTCGTGGCACAAGGTAAGCAATATGCCTCAAGTAAAATTTTAATGATAAACCTTCCAACAACAATGTAATATTATCCTGTTTTTCTGTCCTATAATTTATTATTCTGGAAACGCTGATTTATTGCAATAGGTTCTGGGCACTACTTAAAGTGAACGTCTAATTAGTATTTGTTACACAGGATACTTGATAAGTTGACTCTGGAAAATTTTGATGTTCTTGAAGCACAACTTATAAATGCAGGGATCAACACAGTAGATATTCTTCAGGTCCTTTGTTCATTTCATTCTGGTGTATTGTTTATATCTTTTTTGTTCTAAAGTAGTTTCCTTATATTGCAAAAAGATTTTATGGTTTTACAATCTGTTGCAATAGTTGAGCAGGTTTTGATTAACAATAGTGTGCTTCATTGCCAGGGTGTGATATCACTTATACATGACAAGGCAGTACTGGAACCAAAATTCTGCTCCGTGTATTCCATGCTGTGTCAGGATCTGAGTACTGCATTACCTCAATTCCCTTCTGATAATCCAGATGGAAAACCAATAACTTTCAGATGGATTTTGCTTAATACTTGTCAAAAAACATTTGAAGGTTTAGATGCTTTCCACAATGAGATCAAACAAATGACAGACCCAGACCAAGAAGCAGAACGCCGAGACAAGGAGAAGATGGTTAAGCTTCGCACTGTGGGAAACTTAAGGTTTATCGGAGAGCTTTTTAAACGAAGGATGATACCTGAAAAAATTGTTCATCACTGTGTTCAGGTTTGTACAAGAATCTCATATTCTAGTTTGGCTTTTAACTTACATATGCTTATTCATTTGTGGTAACATCATATTTCTTATGATTTATCCTTGATCCTTATTCATTTAATTAGAATCTATGTGTTTAGGTGAATTTTTCCCAAGCATGTAGTTTAATGGATTCATATTATATTAATCATCTTCTAATATTTAACCATGTTGAGCAGTACATGTCTGTGTAATAATTCCTTTATAATACCGTGTTTAGCTTTCATTGGGAATGTATCTTTAAAAAGATTTACTCAACCAGTAATTGTAATTGAGAAAAATATAAAAAGCAAAAATGACATTATTGCTGCATTGTATCATCTATGGAACAGGAATTATTTGGTAGCAATTTAAAAGCTCCTCCAGCCGAGGAGAATGTGGAGGCCATTTGCCATCTGTTCCATTCAGTTGGAAAACAGTTAGAGGAAAACCCTAAGACACGCATTATCAATGATTCTTATTTTGCTCGGATGAAAGAGCTGAGTAATAGTCCTCACGTAGCATCTAGAGTGAGGTTTATGGTTCGTGATGTCTTAGATTTGCGTGCTAAGATTCCTCGACATGAAGAGGTTGTTTCCAATCTTCCTTTATATTTGCATTCTTGTTGCCTTTGTTTAATAAAGGCTGCAATGATTATGATTATCTTCATTTACTACAGGCATATGGTTTTTGATTCTTGGTAACATCATATGTTTTATGGTTTACCCTTAATTCTTATTCATTTCATTAGAATATACATTTTGAGGCAAAGCTGTCGGAAGCATGTAGTTCATTTGATTCATATTATATTAAACATTTTGGAAAATCTAACCATAGTGAACAATAGATTTCTGTCTGCCAATTTCCTTTCTAAAAGTTGTATTCAGCTGTCACCAGGAGCTCATCTTAAAGAAAGTTATGCTAATAGGAATGAGTAAAACATTAAAAGGAAAAATGACATTAATGTTGCATTAAATTATCGTGAAACACGAATTATTAGGGGAGGATTTAAATGCTCATCCAGCTGAGGAAAATGCGGAGGTTAGTAAGAATCCTCATTTGGTGATGTTTTAGATTTGCATGCTAACAAATGGATTCCTGAATGTGAAGAAGTTTTTTCTTGTTTCCAATCTTCCTTTGTATATACATTGTTGTTGCCAATTTTTCTAATGGTTGCAGTAATTATAATTATCGTTTCGTATTCTTTTTGTTGAATTGAGTTTTGACTTGCCATCATTTTGATAATTGCAGGTTAAAGTAAAAGTCATAAATGAAATCCATTTCAAAGCTGAACAAAAGCTAGGGTTAAGGCCTGGAGTAACCGACATGCGTAATGGGCATGGTGCACCTGGATTTGGTGTGGGTGCAAGGAGCAATTTTGGTGCTGGACGCCCTGGGGGAAAGATGCCTGGAACTCGAAAGAAGCCAGGTGTGCCTGTAACAGATCCTGATGGATGGGAGTTGTTTTCTCGCAGTCGAATTGGCAAAAAAAATGAAGCTTCAATGTCATCCCCTGTTGGAAATCCTGTTCAAGGGTGCACACAAGCACCAGTTATAAAGCTTTCAGTAGATAATGCTGAATTGTTGCCACAAGGCACTGGAGGGTTTCTTACTAGTAAATCAAGTACATTATTGTGGGATTCGGCTGCTAGGCTATCCTTGATGCCCAATGTGGGAACAACTGAGCCTCTTGCTCAAGGTCCATTTGGAGGACCTAGATCTTACAATTCTCCGGGAATTTCTAGAGGTGAAGTGGAAAAAGATAAATTTTCAGCACCCCCGCCTGTTACTGAAAGACCTGTGTCAGCAGGAAAACTGCCAAATGAGCTGCTTCATAAGACAATATCTTTGTTGGAGGAGTATTTTACTATTCTTGATACTAGAGAAGCAAAGATTTGTGTTGAGGAGATAAAGTGGCCTAGTTATTATCCTGAATTTGTTCGCCAGGCAATTTTGTTGGCAGTCAAAAAGGGTGAACATCATATTGAATTAATTATAATTCTTCTGGAGTACCTGTATGCTCAAAAGACACTTTCAGATAGAGACATAAAGGATGGAATAATTTACATTGCTGAGGAGTGCGATGTTATAACCATTGACATACCATTAGCACCAAGGCATCTTGGGGATATAATTGGAAAACTCAGCTTTACGGGAGCAACAGATCTGAGGTTGCTAATAGAAGCCATGTCAAAGGTGGAAGATGTACATGTCAGGAGAACAATTTCAGAAGCAGCCCAGCGAACTATAAGGTCAAATTCATCTGCAGAAAGAGTATTGGATGCTCAGAGGGGTGATGTTGGAGAGTGCGAGAAGCTTATTCCATAAAAGAAACTCTCCTAGTTAACCTTTTGGTTGTGTAGGGTTTCATATGGAAATGTGTTATAGCTTTATTTGGCCTATGTTTTTCTTGGTACATTCAGGTATAGTTTACTGGAATCTTATCTATTAAAATCTAAGAAAAAGGGAAGGCAAAGATGGCTATTTAAAGTGCAGAATACAATTAAGGTGCTCTGAGAAACTCTTAATGGACATGCTATAATGAGTTGTATATTTTTCAAGGTCATTTGAGCTTCTTTTTCTAATAGGCATTTCATTTGTTCGCTAGATCTTTTGCAGTTGAAGACATAATTTATAATGTATAAATTTTGGACTTCCAAAATTTTCTTTAGTCTTCGTTCTAATGGAGTTTTTTCCCTCTTCGGTGACTTGACACAAGATGGAGAAACAACATACAATGATGTTGAATTAGCAATATTTTGTTCAATATTTCAGTAAAATGTATATGCTGTGTGCATTTATGTCTGATGCAATATGAATTTTATAGTCAGGCAGACATGAATATTATAGAACTGGATGTTTCTTCCTGTCTAGGGTTTTCAATGGATGATGAATGTCGGGTCGTTTAAAATATCTCTATGCATGTTTGAGGTTTATAGTTTATTTTGGTGTCGAAACTTTTTCTTAGAAGCATTTTTGACAACGCAGAGATGTCTTCTGACATAAAGTTCTCCGAGAAAGTTATTGTTACAGTGAGTAGTCATGATTTCATCTGCATGCAATGAAATTATCTTCCTTACATGGTATTGATGTTTGGTTGTAGTATGTGACAGGAACATTGGAGTTTCATATTTTTAAAGGATTCTACATTTTGTTGTTTCTATTTTATCTAGAGCGACCACTCCTTGACCTGATACTTCCGTATTATTGTTTATATGATATTTTAATCGTGTATTATTTTTATACTATTGGCCAATCTGATCAATTCCTTCCATTTTCATGTAAATATCGATTCCTGTTTCTTGATCCTGTCAAAAATGATCTTTGTATGACAGTTTTATGGGTTTGGGGCATTGAGTGTTTTTGCAGGTCATATTTTTGTTTAGATGTGAAGAGTGTCTGGTTGGAAGAAATAAGATAAAATTTGCAAGGCCAAGAGAAACCAAGTTAATATTTGCAGGGCCAAAAGATACTAAGTTTTTTTATCTTTGATCTCTAGCCAGACATTATGAATGCCATTCTAGGTACAGAAGAAAACAACTGCAATACGAGTTTTACTGATGAGTTAGCATTAATGTGAGGTGAAAGACAACTGCAATCCCAAATTTAGCATTAATGTGAGGCGAAAGACAACTGCAATCCCAAATATGCTTTTTCCATATCTTGGTATAAAATACCCCCAAAATGCATGAATAGATATAAAGATAATATTTGTTATTATTTATTATTTACATAAATAATGTAATCTAGTCTAATAAATAAATACAAACAATTAAGAACAAATATAGCTTAGATTAAATTAAATCTGGGGCCGTGTTAGAATTATTTGTCATGATATAAAGTTTATTGCTTCCACTTAGATGTGATAAAGTTAAAAACTCTCTCAAAATCTTAATAGTTCAATCTTAAGTTCCTTGGGTTTGAAATTGAGCTTTGTGAAATTGATCTTGACGCAACACAATGTCACCTATAATGAATCCACAAAACTCACAAACAACTATGTAATGACCTGAACCGGGTCTCTCCCAAATTTTCACAAAAATATCTCATATAGATTTAAACAAATGCAATATACCATAGATTCAACAGTAATAAACCAGCAGTACATATTTCATTAAAACCCTTAGCAATGTTGTAGCATTATAAAATAACAATGGGATTTCTCACAATTCAAAGCTAAACTCAACATGCAACAGAATGACAATCAACAGAAAAGAACTTGTGAATACAATGGCGAACTCTGCTATGAATCCGCACCGCAGACGAATTGGGGCTACGTCTAATCTACCTCTAAGCCAAAAGGGTTTCCGTCCTGAAGGTTGAATTCGAAAGCTGAAAGCTTCCTGATATCTCCAAGAGATAAATATCATATCATAAACTAAGCATCCTCAAATGAGCCTTCAATCCTTCTTTTAAAGCAATGGCTGTGACTCTTTAGTTTCCCCTCTCTGTCTTTTCATATTCTCACTTAAAGTCACTTTTTAAATAAATATAACCATTGGTTATAAAGTGACAAAATAAAACAAAGTGAGGAATCTTCTAGCATTAAAACAGAGGACCAAATGAACTCGGATGGAGACGTGTGATAGCTTGTTGGAAATCTCTCAGCGAGATGCTCTGAGTCCACTATTGAATTACCAGGAACATTGAGTTCTTCCTACTTACTATAAATAGTAAGCACCTTGGAAACCCTGTGGAAATTGCTCCGATTGGCCTGAAACTGAAAACACCTAGGCTAAACACCCCTCTGATCCTCTGCCAAACCTCGGTTAGCCCACCAGACTATGATGAAAAGGCTAACTATAAGGCACAAGATAATGTGCCCAAAAAGGGGACATTACAAATCATCCCTTCCCGGAGATTGTTTGCCCTCAAGCAATCAGTATGTGCATGCTGCGATCATAATACCTGGATCCCAAACCAACCTCAGGGAAACTGCTCCACCAACCTGTCGTGTGAAACTGAAATAGATATTATGTCCTGACCTATGAAGTCATTCACACAGCAACGAAACAACCAGTCTAATATTAGGATCCCAAATCACTACAGGATCAGTCATACCAAACTGCCCTGAGTCGCCATCATCTATGAGAAAGTCTTCAACCCAAATGAGAACCTCACACCAACTGAAATCATTGGCACCTCTACGGTCAGATGCAGGGAGAAAGCAAACCTCACACCAATCGACTCCCTGAGCAAATACCAACCGCAAGTACGTCCCTCCTGGATCCCATAAGTAAAAGGGTCATCAATCTCCCCAGCTGGCTGAAAAATCCTAAGGCCTGATGCCCTTACTGAATGAATCACCAGAAATGTCCAACTGCCATAACACCGCCCCTCTGATCTGTCGCCCGAACTGGAAATTGTATTGAAGAGGCAAGATACGCAGACTGTCGGGCGAGGCTTCCATCTACAAGCGAGGAAGCATACGAACCCAATCACTCACCCCATACCTCTGCAATAATCAGGAAAGAAAATTCTTTGTAGGTGGGCTGAATGGAAAACCAAATGCATCCCATATAATGTGGCCAACATGCGATGCACTAACCAACTCTACTGGAATTCCTGAATTAGCATAAGGATTCCATAATTGTCTCTTAATACCATAAGTACTGGATGTATCAGTATGATAGTGTAGAGGAGTCGCGACTGTGTGGAAAGAGGAATGATCCAAAGGATGCTCGCCAAAACGAGACATCTCACCATCAACGAGAGGTAGTGCACAGAAAGGCACATCAGCCATCATGCCACAAGACATAACTGCCCATCCTGGACTACTGGTGTAAAAACCACACTGCACAACAACTGAACTTATCCCGCTACTCCAACCTGGGGACCAAGATTCACCTCTAACCGCTGACCCTGGGTCCCAAATTTTGTAATTGACCTCATCCTCGTCATGGGGATAGGAAATACCTTCCTCATCGAGCTCGAAGAAAGGATTATCAAATATCAAATCAACATCCATCTCAAACAAGGAGTTGTTGATCGCCCAAAAGTTATCTAACTCATAAGGAAATTCTGGATGATCCAAAGATCTTTTGGGACAGTTATCCAAATCATAGGCCTGTTGTATGCTATCGAGTTCATGAATCACCTCCTGAAAGAATTCAGACCTTTCCCTGTCGTCTTGTTCCATGTACGGACTAGTAGCAACAATCTGATTTCTTGCTTCCTGAAGAGAAAGACATGTGTGTTTCAATGTTTCTTGAGCAATATTAAGCTCTCTGTTGAGCTTATTAACCTCGTCACCTTTTTCCCTCAATTGCTCAACATAATTCTCAGCAACCTGTAACAGGTAGTCACGATCTGAAAATAAACATAGATATCCTGATTTTGACAACTCAAATGTTGTTTTGACCCCCTGTAAATCTGCAACATAAGACCCAATCCTTATACCGCCTTGTCTTGTCTCTCTCTAAGCTTTCCGGTAAAGATCCTCAATGATCTGGTGGGTGCTATCATGGTGAACAAGAGTTGCAGTGATAGCATCGTTATTGACCTTCAGCTGATGCTGCAAGGCATGCTTCTCATCATTGTCATTTTTAAATGCATTCTCCAATTGACCATCCAAATCATCATTATGCATACGTGATGCGCTGCTATAGAAATCACATGATTCCTCATATTTTGTAACCTGCATATTTGTTGCCTCTTCTTTAGCCTCATCTGCATGCATGGATTCAATATTTGTTTTACAATCTCCTACTTCGATGAAAACCTCATAAGGTTTTTCTTCAAAAACTGATTTAGTTTTGTGTTCACTTATGGGTTGATTAGTGATAGCTAGAAACTCCTCATGTAGATTTTTGCACCTAACTTGTGCAAGAAGATCCCGGGCCAAATCCTACCACTGCTTCTTTGTCATTAAAGTCTTGTGTTGTAGCTTAGGATGAAAGTCCAGGAAACTAGAGAAGGTTAAATCTCTCTGAACCTGTGGAGGAAGTGTGTTATGCTCCTCATACATGCTGAGTATTTATGTCCTTTCATTAGGCTGTGAAACCTGAGCTAACTGTTGTTGTACCTTAGCAAGATCCTTCAGGATCTTTTCCCAACCACGCATCATTCCTAGCTAGAAATACCTTTAACTCCACATAAAATCTGTTAAACAATTGTATTCAATCTGATTTTTTTTTAGTTTCAGTTCTTCGTAATAATCCCTTGTCTCAGATGTTCTGGATTCTTGTGTTTTATGCCATAAACATTTTGTCAACCAATTTGTTTGCATTCACTCGAGAGTATAAATTAGCTGGTCCTTGAAACTTAGCTAAAATTGCACAAACTGAGATCATGTGTGCTACATAAATAGTCACCAATTATTTTACCAGAATGCGTCCAGCTCCAAAGATACAACAAATTACTATATATTCGTGATGACTCAGACCGTTAAAGAGATACAATATTCTCCCAGAATATAATTCATACCTTACAATGCAAAGAAATGCTCAGACCTGTAGCAATAAATGCGCAGCAGACTATCACTTAACATCAAGTTTAAACTCTCGCTGCCTGTAGAGTGCCAGTAGTATCCCCTACTATTGCCTTTTGAATTTATACTCTTCCCCTTAACTTCTTGATGGTATTATAACCAAACATTTAATCAAACAGTTTGCTGCGTTAAAACTGGTTGACCCCCACACAAATTAACAGATGGGTGTGTTTTTCGAAGCCCACTCTCAGCCTACAATGTCTCATTCGAAAACACCCACTCCAGGTTTTTATTTATTGTTTGAGGAATTTTATCAAACAATTTGCAGACCACTTCTCAGTTACAAATTCTGAACACAGACTTTACAATTTAAGAGCAGTAGTTCATACCAATTTCGAAGGTAATTTGCAGAGATATATTTCAAACTCTATTATCATCTAACAACAAATTTGGTGAATACATGGCAGTCATATTACAAACAACTTGCTTCAGGTATAGGAAATGTGTTAGTAAGGACATAGATTGTTGATTAAACTAATGCACCTGTATAAAATTTGCAACACCAAACCATAGGCTCAGAAGTGTTCACTGTTGTGAAGAATAAATCCCCTATTTACTCCATGTTAACACCAGAGGCACCAAACATGTCCAGATAGGGAATAGCAATACAAACTAATCATATACTAGTCTCCACGGTTCATGTTGATGAAATGCTCTTTTCCAAACGACTTGGAATTATAAAGAGAAGCTTCATTTATCAAACATTGATAACCTCACTCTAGAAATGAGATGAAATAACAGGCTCAAAACTCAACTCTATCGCTGAAACACAATGCCTCCAACACAAAATATTTGGAACTCTAGTTTTTTTTTGTGTGTTTAAGAAGACAACTCCAGAGGTTACATTTCATTTCTCTTGACTCGGAACTCCCACACACCATTGCCATCTACAGCTCGAAGGGAATATGAAGCGGCGCTCCATCTTGTCTTTTCAGGTGCTTAGAGTTCATAATCTCGACTCCATAACCATTCCACGGAACAGCTTGAATAAGTGCAATCACCGTATTGTGTTCTCCCTATGGTTTCCGAGAAGCTTCATGGGTTGATATAAAATCACCATAATGACTATTTTATGTCGTTAACAATGTCTAGCAATGTCGCTATAACCAGCGACCACTTTACTGCAATTTTGAACCAACATGGGCACTTCACAATATCCACGGCATCAAAGTATTAATCTCTAATGTTTGGACATTAATACCTCCATATTATTCCGCAATCCTTTTTATCAGCACTCAAATATTCAGTCTTTCCTGTAAATATTATAAGAGAAATTATACGGGCTTAATAAAGATGGGGCCCATGCCTGATTTATATCTCCAGCATGTATAATAGTTGATCCACGTCTCAATAAAACCTTCTGCTTTCTAAAAATTTACGGCAGCTGCATATTTTAATATGGTTCACGGACTATAGTTTGGCCAAAATTTTAATTTTTATTACTTCTGAGCTCCTTCCAAATGCTCACAACCGCAATAAGTATTTGCTCCGCTCCAAACCATATCAGTAGCATGAAATAACCTTCAAAAAAAAAATCGGGCCCACTCAAATATCATAGGCAAATAATAACCAACGCTGGGTTAATTTCTCCATTGCAATTCTGAGAAGATATTAATCTTTTCCCATGGTAATAGGAGTACGGGGTTCCGCAATTGCTTTGTCACTTAATACTCAGAATCGAGTATTGTGAATATAATATGAATCCTTTAATATTCTGAAAAGAAATGTAAAACAATATTGAACCCTTGTCTGGACTGCTATGCTCATTTCAACAATGAAATAAGCTTGTTGAATCTGAATCTAGATCTGAGAACGATTATCAACTAACACTGATTTTTGCACTCAAAAAAAAATCCTTCTGTAGATTTTTTTCTGAAGAAAACCTCACAGGCTGGCAAGATTATGGCTCTGATACCACTGCAATGACCCGAACTAGGTCTCTCCCAAATTTTCACAAAAATATCTCATACATATTTTAACAAATGCAATATACCATAGATTCAACAGTAATAAACCAATAGTACATATTTCATTAAAACCCTTAGCAATATTGTTGCATAAAATAACAATGGGATTTCTCACAATCCAAAGCTGAACTCAACATGCAATAGAATGACAATCAATATAAAAGAACCTGTGAATACAATGGCGAACTCTGCTACGAATTTGCATTGTAGATGAATTGGGGCTACGTCCAATCCACCTCTGAGCCAAAAGGGTTTCCGTCCTGAAGGCTGAATTCGAAAGCTGAAAGCTTCCTGATATCTCCAAGAGATAAATATCATATCATAAACTAAGCATCCTCAAATGAGCCTTCAATCCTTCTTTTAAAGCAATGGTTGTGACTCTTCAATTTCCCTTCTCTGTCTTTTCATATTCTCACTTAAAGTCACTTTTTAAATAAATATAACCATTGGTTATAAAGTGACAAAATAAAATAAAGTGAGGAATCTTATGGCATTAAAATGGAGGACCAAACGAACTTGGATGGAGACGTGTTATAGCTTGTCGGAAAGCTCTCGGTGAGATGCTCCGAGTCCACTACTGAAATGTCAGGAACATTGAGTTCTTCCTACTTACTATAAATAGTAAGCACCATGAAAACCCTGTGGAAACTTATCTGATTGGCCTTAAACTGAAAACACCTAGGCCAAACATCCCTCTGATCCTCTGCCAAACCTCGGTTAGCCCATCAAACCATGATGAAAAGGCTAACTATAAGGCACGAGATAATGTGCCCAAAAAGGGGACATTACAAACTATATAGATTGTTATAAAATGAAAACAAATTGTATATCAAAAGCATTCAAATTTGAACATTGAAATACAGTCTCCATTCTATTACTTTCCACGCCTCCATTCTATTACTTTCCACGCAATCTCTCCTCTTCATTTCTTTGTCATTCTCTATTAAGAGCAAATGCTCATTCATTACATGCACCTCACTATTAATGGAAATGCAAATCACTCTTTGTGCCAAGACCCTTCACACAACCTCAAATCTCTTTCTTTGGTGTGTTTTACCTTTATAATTGATCATTTGCTTTTTGTTTATGATCATTTGTGGAGCTTATATATGATTTGGTTAATTGTGGGAGTTATACTATTTATGGATTAGTTGTGACTGATCGTTTAGTGTTACTAGTTGAAATCATGCATCTTTATGCGGATTATGGTCTTTTGAATTTTCCCTTGAAATGATAGGCATGCTTATGTGATTTGTACCATGTGATGTTCTTTTTGATGTTTTAGGATTGTTGGTCTTTTGAAATCCAACTTTATGGTGAGATTATTTTATGCATTTAATTTTATTAGATCTGCATCTGGGGTGATCTTTGGACGATTATGAAAGTTATGGTTTGAGGATTTCAGTTTTGTATGGAAATTTTATCCTCATGATGTATTTGGTTATTTTGGCTATTGCACCCCTGGGATATTTTGGTGGATCCTAATGGTTACATTTTGGTTTTCTTGCCATTTTGGTTTTGAGCTATAGGAGGGTTTGCTAGGAGCATATCTTGGAGGGTGGCTCGCAATGGGGGTTGGGGCCCAAATTAGTCAGTCCAGGACAACCCATTGTGGATTTTTAATCAAGTGAAAACATATTTAAAATGAACTGGGTTGGGTTACACATTAATCAAGATAATTAAGTTTCCTCACCTATTGTCACGTGTGATCCTGTGTGGACCATGGATGGGTTGGAAAAGGCTCAGTGGCCTGTGTGGCACTGATTGGCAAATTGACAATCCTTGTCCTCATGAAAGGATGTCGATTCCACATGAGTTGTACCTAGGGGTCAGGGTCTAGAGGGGGAGACTGCTAGGACAACCTAGGAGTAGGAACTATGGGATGACACTCTCTAGCATGTGTCTTAGAATTCCCTTAGTTAGCCTTGTGGTTTGCCTATGGTATAGTGTGGTGTCTTGTGGTATCCCATTTGTATCTTTGTGATATGTCGTATTTGTTCCTTGGGCATAAGTCATGTTATGTTTGGTCTTCTTGTGTTTTTCTTGTAATGTAATTTGTTGTGTTTTTTTTGCATAGTGTGGGGCCTTGTGTTATCTCCTAGCTCGGGGGAGTGGGCCTCAGGGTTCCACGTGGTTGGGTGACAAATTATTTTTCATCGAGGCTCATTGTTGGTTTGTGGCTCTTGAGTGATCTTTGCAGTATTTTGGATTCTTCCTTGTATCATTGTGTCAGCTTCTTGATAGAGTATCATTATTGTAAAATTGTATCATATGATGTTAAGGATCTTAACATTGTAAACATATGCTCTTGTAAATGATTGTAAACTTTCCTTACATATATTGATGGCCATTGAGTTGTAATGTTGAATAGATTGATTATGTAATTAATTATTATCATTAAGTCATAGATTACGTTCTTATGGATTTATGATTTATTAAATGTTGCAATATTAATCTAATATTTCCATTTTATGTTTATGTGTTTCTAAGTAGCAACGTCGGGGAACCTAAGAGGACTTGGTGTTGATGTTGTAATATGTTTCATCGTGATGTAATGTTCATTTTAGATGTATTGTTCATTTTAGATGTATTGTTTAAGTTTAAGAAAACAAAATTGTACCATGGTTATAGTAATATCATATTGTCCTCTTAGGTCCCCTGGTGGGGCATTACAACAACTCTCTCCCCCAATTCCCTCTACCCACCTTCCTTTTTCTCCCAATCCACCTCTCTTGTGCGACAAGTACCATCCTTACTAGCTATCACATAGTCTATCATTATCTTTGCGTTGCTCTCTTTTTCCTCACTCAAGATCCCATTCTACGCAACCACTCCTTGCAATATAGATACCTTTGGGTTTAACTTGTTGCAATTATTCCTTGAGCGTTATTTTTCCTTAGTTGTTGTGGTGTTACCTTCCCTCTTCCTTTTTCTCCATGCGGTGCTTCCTCCTCTACCCACGATCTCTCAATTTCTTTTTTTCTGTTTCAAGGAATGTTGGCAAGGTTTGGGAATTTGGCATTACACCTGCCAATTTCTTGAAATTGTGTTAAGCCTTTCCGACAAATCCACTTTCCCATATACGAAAGTGTCAAAGTAGTCCACTATCTACATTTTGCATATGTGGATTCTGGGTGAAGTTGTGGTTTTACACTTGCCACTGCTCATGTGCAAAGATTTCTTTAACAAATCTATTTTGACGCATGGTTGCAATTATTCAATTCCATGGGATGACATTTCTTTATAAATAATTAAAGTGTGTTGTACATAATTCTATAGGGCAATATGTGGACATCATGGCCAATGATATCACACATAAGGGTACATCCACAAGTTTTACCATGACTGCACTAGTATTGTATGGAATATCACCAAAGAAGCTACATTTATCACAATCAACACAATAGAGACACGCTAAACAAAAACAAATCATAATTGAAATACAAAAATGGAAATTATTTTTGGTTGATGTCGATCGTCAATTCACCCAAGATGCTCTTGCATCAAACATGCTAGGTAGGAAAAATTTTGTGAGTAGGACTCACAAATGGAGTTAGGTAGTTGGACTACCCTTCAGGTTGTAAACAACCTACAACAAACCAATGTTGATGTGGACAAAGATAGTTTCTTCCTCAGCCTCTTCCAGCACTTAGATGGGACACTTGTTGTCCTCCTCCACCAAGTGTATCCTTTTCTTCTCTTCCCTCTCATGGACTCATGCCCACTGTAGTCCGACCACCTCCACCAATAGTTCTCCCTTCTCCTCCAAATACTTTCTACTCTCCTCTCCCTTTTCATGAAATCTTGTCCACTTCAAACTGACCACCTCTACCAATGCCCTCCAACGTCCTCAACATGCTCTACATGACGACACTCAACACCCATATGCAAATCTGCAATCACACTCATATTTTCAACCTTGTAAACAAAGGTAAATTGAACTCAACATCTTCAGATTCTACCTCATTCTCTTTCGCTGCCCCAACATCCTCTCCATTCTCATCTTTATCATCTACAACCTTTTCACATTCCACTGTTGCAATCACATATCCTTCATCCTCTTCAATCACTAGGCCTACAACTTTCTTTGTTTTTGTAGTGTTTAATCCTCTCGATCTCTTCTTCAAGTGACTCTCGCTCTTCATCAAGTTCCTCTTTGAACACTAGACCTTTATGCATCACTGGACACTCTATCTCAACCTTATTCTCATCTGCTTCATCCACGCTCTCCAAAGGACATTTCACCACTGCTGTGAATTTTCCTTTTCTCATCTCTTGCTTTATCTCCTCCAAGGCATTGTGCACCTCTTGCCTCATTTTGTGTGCTTCCCTCTCAAACACAGTCATCCATCTCTACTTTCTCTCCTCCAACATACGGATTGTCAAAACCCAACCAATCACAAACCCATATCGCTTCTTTCTTGTCTCCATCAATGGCTTCAAGTCTCTCCAACTCTCATCTTTGTAGGACTCCTCCACACGTGCACCATCATCTTAAGATCCTCTCAAACCCCCCACCTATTCAGTCTCTTCGCAGTTTCAAGCTCTCAATCAATCAAGACTTCACACACTTGCAATGATCCTTTTGACCCTTTGACAACCGCTTCACACTCTCAAGCGTGAACTACCACATGGTTAGTGATATGTTCACAAAATGTCACTCTTCACCTGCAGGTCCTAACACACAGTCTCCCGTTTGGTGCTCTACCTATGCACTTAGAACCTTTGGCTCTGACACTATTTGATGCAACACACTACTTCCTATAGTGAATCCACAAAACTTACAAACAACTATATAGATTTATATAAAACGAAAAGGATTTGTTTATCAAAAGCATTCAAATATGAACTATTACTTTCCACACAATCTCTCATCTTCATTTCTTTGTCATTTTCTATTCAAAGCAATTGTTCATTCATTACTTACACCTCACTATTGATGGAAATGTAAAACAATGTCTCTCCCAAGACCCTTCACACAACCTCAAATCTATTTTTCTAGTGCGTAGCTCTCTCCCCTAATTCCCTCTGCCCACCTTCCTTTTTCTCCCGATCCCCCTCTCTTGCGCATCTACTACCCTCCTCACTAGCTATCACGTGGTCCCTCATTTTTTGTGATGCTCTCTTTTTCCTCATGCAGGATCCCTTACTACGCAACCACTCCTTGCAATTTAAATACCTTCATTTTCAATATGTGGTCATTATTCCTTGAGCTTTATTTACCCTTAGGCATTGTGGTGTTACTTTTCCTCTTCCTTTTCTGCATGTCGTGCTTTTTCCTCTACTCGCGGACTCTCAAGTTCTTTTTTCATTTCAAATAATGCTAGCAAGGTTTGGGAATTTGGCGTTACACCTATCAATTTCTTGAAAGTGTGCTAAGCCTTTTCCACAAATCTAATTGTGTATATATGACACTATCAAACAGTCTACTATCTGCATTTTGCATTTGTGGATTCTAAGTGAAGTTGTGGTTTTACACCTATCACTTCTCATGTACGAAGGTTTCTTCAACAAATCCATTTTAGTGTATGACAACAATCATTCTATTTCATGGGATGACAATTCCTTATAAACAATTAAAATGTGTTGTGCAGAATTCCATAGGGTATTATGTGGACATCATGGCCAATATTAGCATACATAAGGGTACATCCACAATTTTTACCATGGCTGCACTAGTATCGTATGGAATATCACCAATGGAGCTATATTTATCATAGTCAACGGAAAAGAGAGACAATATGGTGCAGGGGCACTCACCAAAGGCACGGAAAAGGATGAATAACAACTTTTGTGGAACATTTAGTTTCTATATTTGCAAGGTTGTGTTTGTAAGGAATAAGTCCATATCCATGTTGTGGCATGCCCTATTTGGCATCCTTATAAGCCAATTTGGTTGCATAGCCACCTAGGAAATTTTTGGGGTTAGTTTTGGGTTGGTTTAAGTTAGATTTCATGTTTGTGTCAATATGCAAGCCTTGGATGGGTGTTCACACCTTTTACAAGTTATTTTTGTCTTTTTGCATCTTTTTGCTATTTTGGGAAAGTTGTTGATAAGCAACTTTTCTTGTCTTCATGCAAGAATTGGAAGTCGAAGAGTTTCTTGTAAGAAATTGATTGATTCTTGGTATTTTAGAGTCCCTTGAAATGTTAAAAGTCGAATAAGTTAGGAGAAGAAGGTATGTTGAAGATTTTGTGACTGTAACAGTGAAGAGATTTTGCAATATCACAGTTTCTTGCACTTTTGAATAACAAAGATCTCTCCCGTGCATGCATGGATTGATTGAGATGTATAATCAATGTAGTTAGTTAGGAAATCTTTCCATTTTTCATTTTCATCTGCTCTAAGCATATGGAGTGTCATATTTTGTGAAAAAATCAACTTTTTGTGCATACTGCTCTGTTAAAGCAGAGTTTAGCTAGGGTTGTTCTTGAAATGGATGTATTTTGAATTCCCACCATAGGTTTTCATCGGCCCTTGGTGGAATTCAATCTCTTCCTATGTATTTAAAGATTTCCTTTACTATTTTTGATTTCACGTAGGGAGCTGGGAGAAAAGTGATGCCCTTGGTGGACATCCTCATGTGGCCACCTAGAATTTATTGGTTTTAGGTTCATATCTATTAATGTGGGTTGATCTAGAAGGTCTATCTTTGGATTTAGATGTTTTTAGGGATCCCTCAACACCTCAAAGTATTGGTTTGGATAAATGTTAAAGGGAAAGATTAGTTCCTTTGTTAAATGGGCCTAATTAGTCCTTTGTAGGTCATTGTATTTCTGCAAGTTTAGATGTTTTGGTGTTGGGTTTGAAATCTGTCCTTGAGGAATCAATAGGAATTCCATAATGGTATATGAATATATATAAGTTTTTTATGAGTGTGTTTGGAGAGTTAATGAACTAATTGTGAAAAACCGAGCTCACAAGGCTACAAGGAATTTGGAGGATTTGTGAAGTCAGTCCCAATGCATTGGGGAAACAAAATGAATGGTTTGTTCATGTTGCTACTCATGTTGAGATGCTTTCCAAGAATTTTGGAGTCTCATTCACATCATAGTGTATTTGGGTGCTTAGGACCAAGATTCACCTTTTGGGAACATGTGCATGCTAGTGGGCATGAGGAGAGTTTAGGATGTTTCAGTGGATAGATAGAACCTTCATGGTGTTAGAATTATTTTTTGAGACCCTAGAGTTGATTTTTCCTCTAGTGGTATTCCGGATTACCTGACTTTGCATCATTTTTTGGTATCAGAGCATTTGGATACGTTTCTTGGAGCAGAAACTTGGTTTATGTCAGAGATAGGATCTTCTGTTGGAAGTTGCAACATGGTGACTAATGCAGAGCTTGCTAAGAAGGTGGAGGATCATGAAGAATAGAATAGGTTGTTGAGAGAAATATTAGAGTAGTTGGTGGACAAACTGGAGCAAGTAGAGAAGATTGCATAAAAGAGGGAAGAAGACAAGCAAGGTAAAGATGAAAATGAAGAAGAGGAAGCACCTAAAGAAGAGTCGAATATACTTGAGGATCAGAAATGTTTCCTGAAATATTTTGAAACTTTAGGAGGAAAGACAGTGGAGTTACCCATATTTGATGGGAAAATGAATGTTGAGGTTGTGATAGATTGGATTAAAGCCTTAGAGAATCACTTTGAATGTGAAGCGGTCACTAAAGCACAAAAAGTGAAGGTAGCAAAGTCTAAGATGAAGGGAGTAGTAATAACTTGGTGGAGTTTCATCCAAGAGGAAAGAGATAAATATGACAAGAAGAAGATCAAATCATGGAAGAGGATAGTTGCAATGGCGAAGGAGACAAACATACCAAAAGACTATGAGGTTCAGTTACATAAAAAGAGACAAAACCTAAGACAAAGAGAGATGGACATTAGCACATATACTAAGGAATTCCAGAAGTTAAGTCTAAGATCAAGGATCACAGAGCCTGAATGTGTCAAGGTAGAAATATACCTAAATGGTTTGAAAATGAATATTCAAGAGGAGCTACACTTGTTGAGTCCTAATACGGTGTCAAGGTGTTACCAAATGGATTTGAAAGTGGAAGAAAATTTTAAAAGGAGACAAGACCAAAATAACAGAGGCAGGGGCAGACAATCATTCAGAGGAAGAGGACCAAACTTCAACTCTCAAGGAGAAACCAGTCAAGAAACAAGTAGGACTAGTAATTTCAGAGGGAATTTTAGAGGGAGAAAACCAAATTTCAGAGGACAATCACAAGGAAGAGGAAATGGAGCCATTAAATTTTTTAGTTGTAATCAAGAAGGACATATGGCTTACAAGTGCCCAGAGAAGGTAGGATATAGCTCTCAAGGAGAAAGGAGAACACATCTAGTTAAAGAACATGACCCTCAAAATAACCCTGATTCCTATGGGTATCCAGAGAAAGGAGAAGCCCTTATGTTGAGGAGAACACTCCTACAAGAACCAATCACCAAGGAACCACCTCAAAGGAAATCACTTTTTAGGACAAACTGCAAAGCCGGAGGAAAGGTATGTAAAGTCTTAATTGATTCTGGTTCAATAGAGAATTTTATTTATCTTGAAATGGTTGAAAAGTTGAAATTGAGAAGAGTCCCTCATCCTTTCCCTTACAAATTATGATGGCTTAATAAAGGACAAAAAACTCTTGTAGACAAACAATCATGGGTTGAATTTCATATTGGAGCCTATAAGGACAAATTACTAGTTGATGTGGTAAAGATGGATGCATGTTGCCTTCTTTTCGGAAGGCCATGGAAATACGACTTAAAATCCAAACATAATGGAGTTAAAAACACCTGCACCATAACTAAAGATGGTAAAGTAATTGAATTGTTACCACTGGAAGAGAAAAATCAGGAAGAGTCTAAAGAGAAAGAGGTTAAGTTAATGATGATGGGTAAGAATGAGTTCTTGAAAGCAGTGGAAGGTGAGAATGGTCATTTCTTTGCACTCGTACCAATACTCGAAGACAAGATGTAGTCTTTTCCAATGGATATGACTGAAACAAATGAATCTACAAGCAAGGATAGTTATGTTTTAAAGGTAGAAAGTGCATAGAAAAAGACACCAAAGCTGGATGAAGAAGTGGCCACCATTCTTGACAAATATCAGGTATAGTTGCAGATGATATGCCAAGGAGTCTACCACCAATGAGGTAAATAAGTCACTATATAGATCTCATACCAGGGTATACAATACCTAACAAAGCAACCTACAAAATAACACCCCAGCAGAATGAGGAGATGGAAAAACAAATACAAGAGCTGCTTGAATCTGGTCTAATTGGCAAGAGCCTAAACCCATGTGCAGTGCCTGTTGTTTTAGCACCAAAGCAGGAAGGAACTTGGAGGCTTTATACTGATTCTAGAGCCCTCAACAAGATTATTATAAGGTATAGATTTCCAATGCCAAGAATATAATATTTACTAGATTGTTTGGTGGGTGCAAGATATTTCTCTAAAATTGATTTGAAGAGTGGGTACCATCAAATAAGGATTAGGCCAGGGGATGAATGGAAGACAACCTTTAAAACCAATGAGGGGTTGTATGAGTGTAAAGTGATGCCTTTTGGGTTATCTAACATCCCAAGTACATTTATGAGGCTCATGAATGAGGTCCTTAAGGATTTCATGGGAAAATTTGTCATAGTTTACCTAGATGACATTTTGATTTTTAGCAGCACAATAGAAGAGCATTTGAAGTACATAGATATGGTGTTGAAGAAATTACATGAGGAGAATATGAAGATAAACATGGACAAGGGCATTTTCATCCAAGAAGAACTCACATATCTTGGATTTGTGAGCTCAAAGGGTACTCTCAAGATGGACCAAGATAAGGTAAATGCAATTCTTTCATGGACTACTCCTAGGACAATTTCTGCAGTTAGGATCTTTCAAGGATTAGCTAATTTTTATAGAAATTTTATCAGAAGTTTTAGTATGATTTGTGCTCCTATCTTAGATACTATCAAGGGGGGACAAAAATGTAAGTTTTTTTGGACCAATGAAGCTAATGAAACCTTTGAACTCCTTAAAAAAAAGGTAGCCCAATACCCGGTCCTGAAATTCCTTGATTTTAACAAAGTTTTCCAAATTGAGTGTAATGCTAGCCTAGTTTCCATAGGAGGTGTATTAAATCAATAAGGTAGACCCATTGCATTCTTTATTGAAAAGTTAAATGAATCTAAGAGGAGATAGTCATCATATGTTCTAGAGATGTATGCATTGGTCCAAACACTCAAGTAGTGGAGACACTATTTGTTACCCAAAGAGTTTATTGTCTATACATATAACCAGGCCTTAAGCTTCATTAATAGCGAAGACAAATTGAGCCATAGGCATATGAAGTGGGTGGAAACCTTACAATCCTATACCTTTTCTATCAAGCATGAAAAGGGAGTTGCAAAAAAAATTTGTTGATGGACTAAGTAGGAGAGTGCTTACTATCTCAGAAATTCAAATGAAGAGTGTTGGAATTGATGCTTTGAAGGACATGTATGCAATAGATGCAGACTTTGGGGATTTTATACATAAACTAGATTGGTATCTCCAAACATCGTTAACTAATCTGAATGTCACCAAAAGGAGAGTTTTCATCTCCAATTCTTTCAACCTAGGCTATCCAGTCTTGAGGACCATCCATCCACCTTAATTATTTTTCAAGCTTTGTTATAGGATGTGTTGCAGACTGCTCCCGAGCCTCTCTCTCATTTTGTTCATTAAGGTTTCTGATAGAGTTGTTTAAGCCAATTTCAAATGGAATTCTTTCTACATTCTACCTGGTCCATGTGAAACCATGGGAAATTTATCATGTAAAAACTCTAATTGTGCCATCTTGAATGAACTTCTCGAACTTCCTCCTTGCTAGCCTCATGGTCACAGTCACCTATGAATAAACATCATAGATTATGAGTCTCCTTAGGGACTCAATAAGTGTTTTATTTCTACCACTAAACACATCATAATTCCTATATTTCCAAATAAGCCAAAGAGTTTCAATGGAACAAAACAAAAAGAATTAATACCTTTCTTGAGGTTGGTCACAAAGCCAGTGAAGATCTCACAAATGTTGACATTGGTCTTGACAGAAAGACCAAAAGTATACCAAACTTCTTAAGCTAAGAGGCACTCAAATAATAAATGAGGAAAGGTCTCAGTGAGTTTGAATGAAGAGAAAATATTAGGATCCCCATTAGGTTTCTATATGGGCAATTTGTTCAGCAATAGACACCAAAGGAAACATTTTGTTGTGGGCTCAATGAGTTTGATCCAAAGGTTTTCAAAGACTTTCTTCCAAAAAGAAGGGTTGTGATTCATGTTCCAATAATTGTTCATATGAACAAAGATCTCATCATTATTAGCGAGATGTTTATAAGTATTTTTAGCTTTGTTGGAATGTAGAGAAGAGCCATCAGAACATTGGAAGGAGGAATATCTATCAATAATGGACTCACACTGTTTGGGAAGGGAGAGGGAGGTGCAAGCCTCCCTAAACATAGAGTAAGTCCTCCATTGTGATAGAGGAATATCAAACTTATTGCAGAGATCATTCCAAGGTAAGAGTTCCCTTCCTTAATGATATCAAATAATCCTTGAACACCCTTTACTACCCATAATTTAGCCGAGCAGCCTTACAACAGTGTCAAGGGTTTATCCTTGTGTTTCAAGTTCCACCATTTAGATCTTTCCCCACAAATCTTATTATCTTCACTTATGATTTCATTGTGTGAGATAAAATTACTTACACTATCTCATGCCTTCCATATAGATTTAAAAACCCTCTGACCCTTTTGGAATGACAGGGAAATTTCCATCTATCAAATCACTAAGAGGTAAACCTTTCCAAGTAGGTATTTTTTTGGTACAGATTTAGAGATGTTATGTCTCACTAGACCTTCCAAGGATCTTCCCCATGAAGAGATTTGAATATCCATTTGGAAGAAAGTGACAATCCCCAAACTCTCAAGTCCTTCAAGCCTATCCCCTTTGTTCTTACTCATAGTGCACCAGTGCCACATGAAGATGTGATTCTTTTTATTACCTTTCCCATTTGACCATATGAACTCCCTAATCAATTTATAAATGTATAAGAACAAATATTTTTTAAGCATCCATGTTGAAGTTTAGTAAATGTTATATGAAGAGAGTATTTTCTTACATACCTAAAGCCTCCCAGCCAATGAGAAGTAGTGTTTGCTCCACTTTCTAAGTTTCTTATCAATTTTCCTCTTCACCCATTCCCACATCTCCTTAAGGTTAGGGAAGATAGAAAATCGGATGCTCAGGCATCTCACCTGGTGATTGAGTCCCCCCACATAAGATAAAATCTATTAAATCGGGCAGGGGATGTTCCTCCCCTCCTAGCATAAAAGATTTTGGAAGGGACACTCTGTTACCCGAATCTTCACAAAAGATATCTAGTTTGTGCATTAAAGCACAAAAAAATTCTTCGTCCAAGTTAATTAAGCTTGTTGTGCCATCTACAAATTGGATATTTAAAATATTTTCCCCATTGGGGAGATTTATATCCTACACCCTTGTTGATATTGAGTTATCTCTTAGAAGGTAATAAAGAGCATCTACTGCAATGACAAAATGGAAGGTGATAATGGGAATCCCTACATAATAGATTTGGTTAGAGAAAAGATTTATAACTTAGAACCACTGACCTCTACATAGGTCATTTCATCCTTCATAAGAGTCTTCGCCATCTAGTAAAAAAATTTAGGGAAACCAAGACTTTCTAGCATCATGAATATGAAACTTCATTCAATTCTATCATAGGCCTTTTAAAATTTAATCAACATCATGGCCACCTTCTGATTGGAATCCTTTGCCTAGTTCATAGCCTCCTAACAGGTGAGGATATTTTACAGAATGCATATGCCTTTTAAAAACCCTATTTGAGTAGGGTTCACCACCTTGGGAATAATCTCCTCTAGTCTTTTTGCCAATACTTTAGCCAAAATTTTGTAGGAGCTATTTAGTAATGTAATAGGTCTCCAGTCTTTAATAAGGGACCTATCTCCATCTCTGGGTATAAGCTTAATAAGCCCACTATTGATCTCCTTTCCCAAAAGCCCCTTATAAATGGCTTCATTGTACACCTGGAGAAGATCCTCTCCTACCCAATTAATGTTACTTGTATAAAATTATGTTAGAAACCCATCAAAGTTGGGTGCCTTTTCTTTACTAAGAGATTGAATAACCTTATGAATCTCTTCTATAGTTAATAATCTTTTTAGGGATGATGGAGAAAATTTTGGCTCTAGCCCTGTCTGGGAACTGCTTAGAATCCACTGAGGAAAAAAACTTATGATAGAATTGTGTAAAGGCCTTTAGAATTTCTAACTGGTCCATGATCTTTTCACCACCTTCCCAAACACTATATATTCTTTCTCTAGCCTCTTTAATTTTGAGAAGTTGAAAGAAAAATTTGGAATCTTTGTCCCCATGTTCTAACCAATTAATCCTAGCCCTTGTCTTGCTGCCTTGAATTTTTACATTCAGTATCCTCCTCAAAGCATCATTGGCTTTTCTAAGAGCCTCAATAGCATCTGGGTTGGCATGGTTAACTTGGAGAGTCTCTTAAACCCTCACTAGTTTGTTATGTAAATCATTCTTCATACTCCTAGAGTCCTTAGCCTTTTTTTCTAACGGTTTGAAACAAATTTTTCCAGCTTTGAATATTCTAATTCCACCTCTCAATGGCATGATATTTCTTAGGGTTCCATGTGTTAAATTGTCTAATAATGTAGATAGCATATTTAACATCCTCATCATGCAGCAGACTGGAGTTGAGGTCAAAGGTCTCTTATCTTCCCTAAGGTGCACGGGAGATATTATTATGACTAAAAATGATATTAATGGGGTGGTGGTTCAATAGGGTGTAGGGGATAACCCTCAATTTGCAAGCCTTATCATCCTTTTTAACATTGGGGATATCCTTGTTTAAATAGAATCTATCCAATATACTATAGATTCTTTTATCACCTTGCTAAAAATTGCACTATGTGTGTCAAATTTCATTGTGCTCATTCTTTCTTCCAAGTAGAGGATCAAATAATCTTAATTTGTTGATCATCCTATACAAGAACAATTTTTCATTAGGTTTACATTCAAATTTGTTACCACCTATCTTATCTTGAGGGTTCTATACCATATTAAAATCACCTCCTAGGATCCAAGGTATCTCCTTCATCTTTGTAATCCACTCCAAAGTTCAATTCTCTCCCTATGATCATTGGGAGCATAAATTGAACAAACCCCAATCTCCATCTCTTTATACTTCAATATAATCCCAACCAATCTATTGCATATGGAACAACCCCATTTAGAAAAAAAATTACTCCACCTACTACTAACCAAAATGGCAGCCCCACATTTTCATTTTGAGTACTTTGTGACAAAGTGCTCTACATCTCTCCATATACACTTCAAGTTGAGGTATAAAAAAAATGTACAACCTTAATCTCCTGGAGTAGGAGGATTTCCATACCCTTTTTCATATTTAGGAATCTCTTCACCACATACTTCCTATCTAGGGATTCAAGTCCCCTAACATTCCAAGAAACACAGTTCAAATCCATAAGGAACAAAGGGGTGGTATCCATGGGTGCCCTAAATTTTTTATAACATTTGAGAATATGACTTTTAGGGGCTATATTATCCTCTTTATTATAAATGGACCCACTAGTTCTTCCTCTCTTCCTTTTGAACTCAAAAAATTGATCAGCTCCCAAGGGGGTGGTAGAGGGATTTTTAGCCTTCTTAATGCATCTATTAATCCTATCAATTCTAGTACCAAATTCCTTTATTGACTCATCAAGGAAGTATGAATTGGTAGGCTATTGTATGGGACAATAGCCTAATTGTCAACCTTCCATTCCTTAATTTCATCTAAGCCAGGGAACTCCAAACTATCTAACTTACCATTGTCCTTGCCCAATTCCTAGTTCTTCTATTCAGAATAGGCTCACAACCTTGGACAACAAGGTCTTTATCACTATTAGAATGTTGGGGAGGACTAAAAGGGGGGTATTAATGGGTTTGGATACAATAATAACATCAATGAGGGGGCCCTCAGGGTCATAATCCTTCTTAATGACAAGGAGGGCCTCATCTAAGTCCTTAACCATTTTTTCTGACTCCTTAGAAAGGACCTCAGGGGTAACCACACTCCTAGCCCCACTAGCAGGCATCTCCATAGTTCTATTAGGGATGGAGCCTTTATTCTCTAATCCTTGAAATCTCTCTTCATTAGGGAATTCAATCGGGTAAATATTCACTCCTCATTAGGGAAGTAACATCACCCTTGTTATTAGGGGTAGAAAAATATTATCCCTTCAAGTTAGGGTTAGTAGAAGTCTTTTTATTTCTTAACAGAGGGAAATTGTGCCTTATATGCATGCCCTTTCTACGTAAGAAGCATGCATTAATGCCTCCAAAAATTCAATAGGACATACTACATTATCTTCCTCGAGCTCAACTATAAGTTCCTTCAATGAATCAAGGCCCAAATTAATTGAGAGTAACAACCTAGCATCCATGTGTGGCAACAGATCTAGAGAGGGATTCATTCATCCCGAGGACAATCCCAACATATTTCAGCATTTTAGGTGTAAATTTCCAAATATATGGGGAGTATTATAGACAATAACCCATCTAGGGAAAGATAGAGCGATAATTTGATCATTGCTAGCCTCAGGTGATCAATTGAGAGCCCTAAAACACCTAGAGATAATAAACCAAAACTATTTTTTGACAACCTATTTTTTGACAGCCTCTTTTTGACTGAGTGGGTTCTTAAATAAAATGATGAATATCCCTTTTTGGACCATTTTACATAAGGAAAATGAAACCCTAATCTCTTAATCTAGACATTTTGCAATCATTTTTCAAGTTATTATGGGAGGGGATCTCGTTGGAGTCTAAGGATAGAAGAAGGATAGCAATATCTTTAAGCCAACTCTTCTCATTGCTAATAGCATCAGCCATTTGAGAATTAGGCTGGACAATGAGAGAAGCACTGGAAGAGCACTTACCTGTCCTTCCTACATGACCAGTGTCATCCTCGGGTAGAGTTTTATGTAGAGGGAGAAACCCAACAGCTTTCAGGAGCCTCTGATCCTCCACGATCACGTCTTTGAAGATTTTTTCTCCATTTTCTTTAGGAACGACTACATAAATGTCCATTACCGGGAGAGTCAAGGCCCATAAAGCAAGCCACCAACCACCACTGGAAATAAATATAGAGATGAGAAAGGCTTCTCTTCGCATGACCAAGCGACCTCTCACTCGTGCGACAAGGGCCTTCTTAAAAGAGTCAGAGGCTGCCGACTTACAAAGCGAAATCCAATTGAAATTTTGTGTTCAAGTTTTTGGTTCTCTTCTTCTTTTTTAAATTTGATTTTAGTTTTTTAGTTTTTTAGTTTTTTAAATTGTAAATTATATATTTTTTTTAATTTGAAATATACTTTGTAGATTAAATTTTATTATTTTTTAGATTTTGAACTTCATTTAGGTTATATGGTTGATAATCCAAACCCTCAACCACAAAATCCTCTTCAATTCAAGATTCAATTGCTCAAAATTTGAATGAGTTGAAGAACATTTTTTAGGTCTATCATAGAAACTCTCATTTATCCTAAATGACACCCACATTACAGTCAATAATTTCTAATGATGAAACCCTCACTAACCAACACTATTTTTCTCTATTGTGGAAAGAGGCCACGAGGGTACAATATGTGAATGGGTTTTCATGTGATTAGGTGAAGAATCTTGAAATTAACAAAGCCAAATTAGCCACCTTATTTGTCAATCCTTAAATTGGACAAACTGTTGATGTGTGAAAACCAAAATATTCTATCAAATAGTGTGTGCATAAAGGTATAGTAGATAACTTATGGGATCGTTGGTGGATGGTTTTTGATAAACTTCTCAATAACAATTTTGATGTGCCTCTATATTTCCTTTAGAAACCATATGTTGAATTTTTCCTAGGTAAGCATGTTAACTAATTTTACATTAGACATTTCCAGGGTGTCAGTAGAGGTATGCAAGAGGATAGACCTGGGAAATTTTAGTGGTACAACACCCATATGACCCCCCTCCTCATATTTCCCCCTACCTTTAGTACAACCTCTAGATATTTTTGTAGAGGAAACTTCACAAACTATATTGGCTATTCATTCTTGAAATGACCTTTTGATTTATCAAGCCTCGTCACTTGCTTAGTCAGAGGACCTTGATGCTCCCAATGGATCAAGTGGTGTTAATATAGCATCCTTGACTGCACACATTTGTGTGTCATATATTTTCACTATGTGCAAGAAAATATACTTAGGTCCTCTTGGATGGGTTATTGAGCCTTCCTTTGAAACATTAGATCACAAGGTCCATCATATGGTTGGTGTACCACATGAGATAATAGGGATAGGAGAACATCTTGGTAAGATGTTGCATGCTAGAGATGAGGAGGTTCATGGATCTTACACAGATCGCGGTGGTAAAACTTAACTTGTAATTTCATAGTGCATTTTATTTTAAATGAATATTTATAAGAGATATTAGTAAGTAAGAATATTTATTTACATGGTCTATTTAACAGTTGATGTCCAAGAAGGACACGACACAGGTCTAGGATGCCAGACTTTCGTCCATTTATTTTTGCCTTCACAGTTGCATGGTATAGATTTTTAAACATATATGTTTATAATTTTTAATTGTATACATGCATATACTTTAATATGTGTATCTTCTATTACTCTTGTAGGACTCTCCTAGTGTGGGGGATTACAATGTTATTTAGCCTCTGGAAGCACAATGACTGATTAAGGAAAGGTAATTGAATTAAATTTTGATTGAATTAAGAGTTTAAAGAATTTGTAATAATTATACATGTGTACATAGATTGATAGTTTTACATACTTTTCATTTTTATGTACAAACACCTATTAGGTTTACAACCTTGTTGATTGTGCCCACAATAGTTGAAAAAGTAATACAAGAGGAGCCCAAACATGTAGGCATTTATTTTATTTTTGTGTTTAGTAAATATGTTTCTATCATGGATAATTATATACTAATTTGTATCAATTTGATGTTATGTGAATATATAGCCTTGCATCCAATATGTCAGTGAAATCCCTTCTTTGCCACAATCATATGCTAGGGCTCTTGACCATCTTAGGAGGTAGAACACAAAATCCAATCCAATTTTATTTACTCGACATTCATCATTACTAAGAATCCATGTTATGATTAATAACAATACAAATATGGTCATAAAATTTAGATTTTGTGACATCCCTTCTTTGCCACAATCATATGCTAGGACTCTTGACCATTTCTGACAAATGTAAAACAACATTAACCAAAAAAAACAAATGATTTCAAATCTAACTCAATTTCTCTCCTATCTACCATGAATCTAGTAATTAGAATTTTGGTTCTCTCATAAGGCGCATAATGCACAAGATGGATAATGGAGAACAGAGATTTGGTTGAATACAAAACAATGAATCTAGATGATTATGAAATTGAAAGATGCAAGATGATTAAAGATGCTAAAGAGATTAAAGATCAAAATTGCAAGAGCGTTCAAAGATGCAAGAGGTCTTTGAATGTGAGAGGGAGAATGTTTTTATAGTTGTCCTCAAATGGAAAATGAAGTTGAGGAAGAGTTGTGGGACATGTATCAGCTAGATAAAGCAAGTTTTTATCTCTAAGACAAGGAAGATGGAAAGTGAGAATGATGGGAAGATGATGAAATAAATAGTTGATGAATAAGATATATGAAAGTGATGAATGAAAAGAACCGATGAAGGGAATTAATGGAAGAAAATGGATGAGAGAAATGAAATGAAATGAACTGAAATGAAATGAAATAAAGAAGGAACTAAAATGAAGGAAATGAGATGAAGGGAGAAATGAAATGAAGAGAAGAAAGGGATATGAAGGTGATGAGATTTCTTGTGCTTTCAAGTTCTTATATCATCATTGAGCTTATTATGGCAATGTAGGGATGAACTCTCTGGATGTGGGAAAGATCCAAATGAATTAATATACCCATTGTCTGAAGGAAGACACGCCAGACAATTAAGGAATGACGTAGTTCTCATGAGACTCATATGTCCCTGATGATCTTAGACAATCATATCCTTAGATGAGTCATCATATTACTAAGGAATAATCCACCAACAATAAACTAGTGAACATGTATCATCCTCACCTTTCCTGTCAAAGACATATTGGAGATAAAATCTCTAGTCAAAGACATCTTGGAAGATCTAAAAGACATGTCACCAAAGATAAAATCAGAAACAATCAGAAGACCAAATAAAACAAGCAAGCATTATGCATCATATTGAAATTATCCTTGTCGAAAGTGATATGTTTGATTTGATAGGTTGATAATGATCAAGATGCATTGTTTCAGGAAGGATTCATCATGTATAAGGCAAGTGATAGATCATGATAGTGCCTGATGAAGACACGTGATAGTTTGATAAAGATTAATAATCACATGAGTGCAAGATAGTTGGGTAGGTTAGTGTTTGATGAAGGCACATGATAGTTTGATAAAGATTAATGATCACATGAATGCAAGATAGTTGAGTAGGTTACTGGTTGATTCCTACTTCGTGTAAGGGCAATGTTTGGATTGGGTTGTTCAAAATGTTTGTCTTTGAGATAATTTATTAAATATTTTTAGATAATTTTTAAGCTTTTTTATTTTTGGATTTTAAATTTTATGATTTTTTATGCTTTTTGAAATGTTTTATGAGTTTTTTAATTATTTTTCAAGACTTTTAATCTTTTTAGGATTTTTTCAGGACTGTTACCTTGACCATTGGTTCTCAAGCAATATTATATTTGTTTTCCCCTAATGTATAGCAATACATAAGGCATTATAAGAGTACGGATGACATGATAGGTTATAAATAGATGAATGATGGAGGAAGCATATGTGATCCTGAAGGACTACCTCATGATAAGATAACATATTTTCCAAGCTAGGGACTCAGATATGACAATAGAAGGTGATTATATGATGCATAGATTGACATGTGGTCCAAAGGAATGGACATGTCAAGAAGCATTTATAACTTGTGTTGCATTTTAATGTCCATAGGATGGAGAGTGGATATGGATATCATAAGTAAAAATCAAAGGTTATTATTGATGATGAAGGAAAATATAATTGATAGGGACTAAGGGCATGGAGGAGGATAAATAGATAGGATGTGTGATACTCGGTAAGATCCTTAACCTTGTTAAGATCAAATGTGATAAAGGCAATATGGATGTAGATAGGTTAAATGAAGAATAAAAGAGGATCCATGATATGAACAAAATTGGTGGATAGGATGGCATGTATGAAACTTTCCCCCAAGTGTAATGTGCAAAAGGATAATAGATTACGCATGATGCCTATTTTCCAAGTTTTCATCATGGTACTTGCCCAAGTGACCACCAAAGTGGTTTTCACACATAGACAAATTTATTTCTCTTTAATTTTCTTTTTTCTTTCTCTTTTTTTGATTTTTTGATTTTTTGGAAGATAATGGGTATATGATAGGAGATGGAGGAAGGAATAAAGAATCTTGTTCATTGTATAGTACCCTTAAAATATGTGTTATAATGCACCTTTCTAGTTGAGGTATACTCAAATATGTTGATAGGGTGATGGTAAGGGGAGTGATAAGGATGATAGGTTGGAAAGTGGTAATTTAGAACATAGGGTTTGGATAATGGATGAGGGGTTGGAAGTTTTTCATAAGGATAGATGGACGAGTAGACAAGATCAACATTGGCACTCACATTGAAGTATAGTGGAATGGTGGAGGAAAAGTTAATTTTCAAGTTTTAGATTTTGATGGAGAAAAGGATGTGGATTTTGGGACATAGGGACCCAAAATAGATTTGGATAATGGAAGATGTTTAGATGTAGGATTAAAGGAATCCTTTGGAACAATAAGATTGAATGCCAATTTTGATTTTTCTTTTGTGTGTAAATCTCATACAAGTGACTTTGGAATCCACATATTTGTTAATTTTTATTTTCTTTGTAGTTCCTTAGAATGCATTGATTCAATATGGGACTTAGGCACCCACATATTATTTGATTTTTCTTTTTTCTTTATGGGCGTTTGTGGCCTTTTGGACGTTTTTTTTTTGTTTTTGGATCATAATTTTTTTTTTTTTGAATGTTGATTAGATGAGACATGTTGATCCTTGAACGCATGTTGATTTTTGAATTTGTAGATTTTATGCTTGGCATATGAACTGCTTCCAATGGTATTAAGATTCATGAATGGATATGAATGATGTGAAGGTGTTTTGGAGGAGTTCATGTGGATATGGGGTGGAAAAGTACTCAAGGATGTGTGCCTTTGTTCATCTTGATTAATGATAGGTATGGGGATTGGGAGGTAAGAGTGATATGGATAGTTGATGGAGGAATATAAGGACCTAATATGGATGGAAGGGTTTACTTTTGGGATATACGAACCCAATATGGATTTTGAGGATGGGAATGTGTATGTTTGGGTTTAGATGGAGGAATCCAGAATTTATGAGGGATACTGACATATTGAGTGTGAGCTATGTAGCCAAGGCCATGATAATTAGATTGTGGCACTATATAAAGAGGTTCCAATATACCTTGTTCATGGATGCCCAGTCATTTACCTTGATACTTCATGCTTTGGAATATCTTTTGAGAAAAGGGATACTTGTTACTTTAAAAGTAGTATGAAAGTCCATTTTGAGCTAGAGGAGACATGTAAAGAATAATAGGATCATGAAGTATACTGACCCAAATGAAAGTGGATGAACCAAGTTTATATGTAAGGGGCTCATTATTAGCTTGAATATGGATGATGAAATATTTAGGAAGATTAGGATCATGAAGGGGATTAGAGGAAATGGTGTTTTCTTGAGGTAGACATGAAGGATTATGATGAGGAGATTAAGGGATACTTTGATCTTGACATGAAAGAGGATCATTGGATGGAGTGGAAAACATATTTTTCTCTTGATTTTCAATAGGACCATTGGAATGGATGGAAGGAATTTTATTATATTTCTTATGGGGTGAATTAGAAATGATAATTAGAAGGACACTTTTCTCTTGGGATGGAAATGAATCATCTTGGAAGAAGTGAAAAGGTATGAAGGGATCATCATGACATTATTTGGATATAGGATCTTGGTCAACATTTGGATGAAGTTGGAGTGTTTTGGAATCTTGATCTTGACCTTGAGGACTTGTCTCTTTATTTTTGAATTATTATCTTGACATGGATCCACTTCTAAGAATGAGGTAGGATTCTAGATATGCATGAGGGATTCTTGGAATAAATCCATGTTTTAGCATGATGTGGAGGAAGCATTTTTAATAGGAATTTCTAGAGTGAGTATGATTGAAGTGCATGAGGGCATAGGATGTAGGATTTTTGAAGCATGGGAGGCATTTGCGTCAAGATTGTGATTAATTTTGATTTTTATAGTAGATATTCCTTGAGGGTCAACGTGAAAAGTGTCATCATTGAGCTCATTATTTGAGGGAGATGATGTGGATTTTTGTTCAAAAGTTTTGGGAGGTGAAGGAATGGTGGAAAAATAGAGAAAACTTGTGGATCATTGCTATACATAGGTTCAAGATTTTGATCATTCTTGGGAGTAGTGTCTTCTTTCTCTTTAGATGAATCATTGGGATCTTAATTTTCAATGATACCATCATCAAGGAGATCTTGAATCTTATATTTTAATTGAATTCAAATTTAGGTCTTGTGCTTATTGTGTGTATGATACACACAATAGTTAGTTTTTTATGGATATCTATGTGTGGTCACTTTAGGAAACATGATAATATTATGCTCAAGAAGATATTTTAAAGTCGATGCAAGAGATTGTCCCAAATGAGTAAAATTTCTAGCCAAGGGGTATTTAGGTTCACATGTGTCTATAGAATTTCTTTTTTGTATTAAGAAGTTCCTTGTTGTATTGGTGAAGATGACATATTATCTTTCTTGGATTCCTAATTTTGATTTTCCACTATTTGTTATTCCACCTCATATATATTTTTAGGCATCTTTTAAAGTTTGTCACTCTTGATATATTGAATTTATATTCTATAGGGGTCATTGGTTTCTCTTATGGACTTGAATGATATATATTTCTCTCTTGAGATCTTGGATTTTTTGAGCTAAAGAGCCCATGGGCATGCATGATAGTTTTGATCTTTGACCTTGGGTAAAGGATATGTCAAATGATGTGTAACTTCAAGGATAGGATACAATATAAAAACTCCAAGATATAAAGACCACTAGGGTATATGATATGAAAATAGGATATGAAAAACCACTAGGGTATGTGATATAAAACTAGGATATAAAAACCACTAGGGTGTGTTATGTGAAAATAGGATATGAAAACCACTAAGGTATATGATATGCAAGTAGACTTCAAATAGGTGTGATGGTCAACATAAATTTTTGATATGGATGCTAAGGTAATGCTAGGTCAAAGAGTAATAGTGTAGGCAATGATAAAATGCTTTATGATGGATAGACACAAGTGCAATGGTCAAAAGAGGGTGTTCTAAACTAGGATATGATAAACTCCAAATAAAGTCACCCAAAAGTGATAAAGGGATAATAATGGTGATCAAAAGATGTATTATATTACCTAGTATCCTATAGATGGAGGAAAAGGTATGATGATACTAATGAAGGTCATGATAGATCAAAATTCTAAGTGAAAAGTGTTATAAGATCTCAATGTTTTTTTACTCCTATTCTTGTTGAAATTTTGATTCTTGTTGACTTTGAATTGCTAAGTGTCTTGGAAACCTCTAGCAATGTGTGTGGGACAAGTTGTGATCTCAATGTTGCTCTCAAGTTTTGTTAGTAATAAGGTGTCTCAACCTTCACTAGTAAATTTCACCCTATTTTTCAATGAGAAAGTCAAATTTTCTACACAAAATGGTCGAACAGGCGACCAAAACTGTCGTCGCTCTTTTTTCATTGATTAATCAACGAGACAAGATATAGTCAAAATTTCGACCGTAACAGTGGTCAAATTATCCACAAAATCAATCCATTGGAATTGGAAGAATAAGCCGTTGAATGCATAGCATTCTCGTCGAACATGCTAAAGTGAAGGTCAAAATTGAGACCATTATCTAGTAGAAATATCCACCAATGTTCGTCAAAATGGTCGTCGAATGCATAGCATTCTCGTCGAGCTCACTAATGGAAAGGTCAAAATTGATACCATTGGTTAGTACAAATATCCACCAAAGTTCGTCGAAATGTCCATCGAATGCATAGCATTCTCGTCGAGCTCGCTAATGGAAAGGTCAAAATTGATACCATTGTTTAGTAGAAATATCCACCAAAGTTCATCGAAGTGTCCGTTGAATGCATACCATTCTCGTTGAGTGCACTAATGGAAAGGTTGAAATTGATACCATTGGTTAGTAGAAATATCCACCAAAGTTTGTCGAAATGTCCGTTGAATGCATAGCATTCTCGTCAAATATACTAATGTGCCTGGGTCGAAAAAGCGACCAATACTAACTTTTGGTTAAAAAAAATGTGACCAGAAATGAGATATGGATCTTCCAGTGGACTCCCAACCTAGAAACCAATTCATACCAGCTGCAAATGCAAGATATGGATCTGCCAGTGGAATCCCAACCTAGAAACCAATTCATCAAGAAGAAAGTCAATAATAAATAGATACAAATA
>MU223986.1:1839067-1849176 GCA_018584345.1 Thuja plicata | reverse complement strand
ACACACAGGATAAAGGGCGGTGTCACAGACACACTACATGGGCTAATGTCATGGAAGGTACGCTCACTTGACAAAGGTGGATGCGCCTAAAGCGGCATAAACATCATAACCCCCCATGGCACTTTATGACAGAGTGCGAGTACTAAAACTGTACAAGGTGCTCGAAATCTCAAAAATGCAGAAGTAGGCACTTTATCTCAGTGCGTTTACAGAACAAAAATGCATCAGAAAGAGCATGCAAGCTCAGAAGTCAGAAAGAGGAGTGAGCTATGAACTCAGAAGAAGAGATCCCAGGACCTGTAGAACCAAGCACTCCACCAGAGGGCATAAACTGCCAAACGTGGATGAGTGAAAACCTAGAACAGAATATGAAAAAATAACCTCTGCCACTGAATAGCACACTGAACCAGCTTTTCGACGATATCTCGTTCACCGAAAAAGGAGTCCGGATGAGCCAGATATGACTCCTGAAAGGCAAAATAAAACATCAGACTTCAACAGCAAAAATCACTATTGAAATGGTAGAACCAAAAACCCTAACCTCCACCATCAAAAAGTGCTCAAAAAAATCTTTCCGACGGTATATAGAAGTCAGAAAAAGACCCCCGTATGCTCCCTGTAGAGCGAAAACAGACAGGTAGGGTCAAAAAGGGCCTCAGAGAAAAAAATTAAGCCCTCGGGGGCTAAAAAAACCCCGGCCCCTGGGCGCATGGCGCGCAGGGGGCTGAAACCGGGCCCTTGGTCATACATATGACCGCTCGCTAGCGCTGCGGGGCTAAGAAACCCGCCGCCGGTGGCGCGGGCCGGGCGGAGCGGTGTGTGCGGGCGCAGTCGGCAGGGAGCGGAGGCATCGCGGTGGGCGGCGGTCGCAGAGGAGGCAGGAGAGCGGCGCGGGCCGCTGCGGAGCGGCGGTGGGGATAGGCGCCGGGTGGCGGGAACTGGAGTGGTGGCGGGGGCCGCTGAGAGCAGAGCGGGAGAAGGTTGTGCCGGGCCAGCCACCGGCCAGTGGCGGTGGAGCGCCGGTGGGCCGGTGGTGGCGCGGCGGCGGCAAAAATTGATTTTAACTACCTGCACTTTTTTTTAAAGCGTTTTTTTATTTTTTTTCCAATTTTTGCCTCGAAACCCATGTCCGTACAGCCCGTAGGAGGCCAAAAAAATTCTCCAGATGCCCCGGTGTCCAAAATGGACAAGCCTTATATGGATTCTGGGGTTTTTGGGCCTTCTAGACGCAATGGAAGTGTCCGTTTGGGCCCAAAATGCCTCCAAAAATAGAGACCCCCTAGAACCACTAAAAGAAGCTGAAAAAGCTTCTGAAACCTTCTGTGCTTCAATAAAACAAGAACAGCGAACAGCAGATCAGCTCTGATACCATGTTAGATTTGCTGAACTGCAAATCTTCCCAAGAAACCTGCATGCAAACACTGCTACAAGAATGAAGAAAGAAGAGAGAAAGCTATGGCGGCCGATAGGCCAGAGACTGCAAAACCATGTTGAAAGAAAAAGCCTTCTATATTCAACAATAATGATTTACAAAATGATCTCCTTATGAAATACAAAGTGGTGAATCCTTATAAAGGATACCGAAACCCTAAAAGGGGAAACTTCTAGAAAATAGAAACTGCCTAAGTGAAACTTAAGCACAAAAGAGTAATTACTAAAGATTACTCTAACAGGTGCAATTCTAGGACATGGTTGTGAGACCCATCGTATATTTGTTATCATTGAGAATTTTTTGGAACATCAAAGTCGATACAACCCTTACTGGCGCCACAATGCAACCATAAGGATATGAATATGACTTATCATCAAATAAAATGTAGGAAACAAACATAAGTGCCAGGGCACCAAAGCCAAGATGACCTGAATATTGTTTCTAGTTAATGTTGCAAGAGTACACTAGTATCGAGGCATTCAAAGCCAAGATAACCATGAGTGCGACCATGCGTAAACAAATAGATCAATAAAAAACAGAGAAAAAACAAGCAAGGAGAGAGTACCGACCTCACCATGGCATACAAATAAACAAGATCGAGGGATGTGAGGCTGTTCCACCTTATTGCGAGAGCTCTTATCACATACACCCTATTTATTTTACATTGTCGGATCATCGGGACTATGCCAAAAAGCAGTAGACAAAGAAAATGTCAATGAAATCCATAAGAATAGACAACATACAAAGAAATATTCAAGCATAGCTCAGCCTGTTTTAAAGTTTTCGAATGTAGATGTGTATGAGGTGTTTGACAAACATCGTTGTGCTTGTGAGTGCATTGTGTTTGATTTTTATCGAAAGATGTTTACATTTGAGATATCCGATATGTGTTGAAAAACACAGATGTGTCCAAAGATAATATTAAAAAACACTGTTATGGTGGTGTTGAAAAACACCAGTTTGTATCAGTAGATAGTTGTCCTTGAGAAATGACAAGATTACTGACTCGGGTGTAAACCAAAGATATGATGAAATGGGGGGCCCGTGCCCCCAAGTAATGACGACTGACTTGATGTATGTTGTGAGGAAAAACGAGATGTGATTGCCCCCAAGCATATGGCACTGAATCAATGACAAGTCAGGAGGGTCCGCAAAGGAACCAGAGTGGCACAAAAGTGACCAAAAGATATGTACAGACTAGAGCATAGAATCATCAAGACTGAGTATCGATAGATAGAGCGTGTGAGGATAACTCCAACTGTAACAAATGTGAGCAATCTTGAGAGAATAGCGACAGTAGGCAGACGCAGTGAGAACCACTAGTGACTGACGCGAGAGATGCTCAAATGAAGTGATCGTGGTATAAGCTATACATCAATAGGCAGACACAGTGAGAACGACTGGTGACTGATGTGAGAGAGATTCTCAAGAAGAGAGAGCTCTGTATAAGCTAAGTGACAGTAGGCAGATGCAGTGAGAATCACTGATGACTGTCACAAAGAGATCTAAAAGACAATAAGATAATGCCCCCAAGACTAGGAGGGTTGCCCTGAGAGTATGACCAGTTTCAATCCATGTGAGTTGGTGTCTTGACGGGAACTTGAAAGCAAATGAAAGTAGCAATGCGGGAAAGCAAATGCAGAAAGCCAAGGGGTGCTGCAATAGATATAGCGTTGTGGAACAAGAGGCGCCTATTTACCAAGTTTTCACCTTCTTGGCAGAAATTCTTTTTTTTCTACCATGACGCCTGTTTGCCAGGTTTTCATCAATGACACTTTTGCTCTTTTTCTCTTTTTTTGTATTTTTGTATTTTTTAATTTTTTTGTATTTTTGGAATATATGAATTTTTTTGGAGATACATCAAAGAACCTATCGCTAGGTTTTCACTAAGATGATCATTTTTTTAGGACTTTTTCAGATTTTTAGAATTTTTTCAGGACTTTGGTATATACATGAGCATACTGAAGATGTCTCAGCTGTAGAACCGCTTCAGATGAAGAGCGTTGATGGGCGCTTTGAGTTGTTCTCCTTCAGTAGTAGAGAGTTGATAGGTACCAGACCCAAACACTGCAGTAACAATATATGGACCGAGCCAATTAGGTTCAAACTTGCCTTTCTGGACCCGATGTTGCTGATTTTTAGGGTTGTCTCTCAGAACGAGATCACCCACTTGGAAGTCTCTTGGTCGGACCATCTTGTTATAGCTTTTAGACATCCTCTTTTGGTATGCTCTCAGGTGATCGAATGCCACTTGACGACGTTCATCAAGTAATTCTAGCTCTTGTAGCCGAGATATTCTAGTATCTTCATCAATAATGAGGCCCTTCAGAGATACTCGCAAAGAAGGAATCTCGACCTCAATAGGTAACACAACATCTGCCCCGTAAACCAATGTATAGGGTGTAGCCCCTGTTGGTGTTCTTATACTTGTCCTATATTCCCAAAGAGCTAGATTGATCTGGAGGTGCCAGTCTCATCTGCATTTATGTACTATGCGATGTAGGCTCTTAAGGATTGTTTTGTTGGAAGCTTCTGCTTGTCCATTACCCTGAGGATAATAGATGGAAGAACAGTGTTGAGTAATTTTGAACTTAGAGCAGAGCTCTGTCAAATCCTTATTTTTAAATTGTCCCCCATTATTTGTGATAATCGTTGAGGGTACACCATGCCTGCAGATGATGTAATTGAGAATAAACATTGCTACTATTTTGCCACTGGCAACGGTGAGAGGGACTGCCTCCACCCACTTAGTAAAATAATCCGTAGCTGTAATGATAAACTTATGTTCGTTGGAGGACAAGGGGTAGATCTGACCCACCAAATCAAAGGCCCATTCCTGAAATGGCCAGAAAGTAATGAATGGAATCATCTCCTTAGCTGGAGTGTGAATCAGGTTTCCATGTAATTGACAATGTTTGAAGGACTTAGCAAACTGTGTTTCTTCTTTTTCCATGTCTGGCCAGTAGTAACTAGCTCTAATAAGTTTGTGGGCTAATGTCAGGTCGTTAGAGTGTGACCCATAGATGCCTTCATGCACCTCTACTAATGCTTGTTTGGACTCATCAGGTTCTAAACACCTAAGGAGGGTACCATCTAGACCACGTCTATACAAGTCATTAGCGATGATGATGAACCGTGAAGCACTGTAGATTAGGTGACGTTTCTCATTCTGGGAGTAAGTGTCTGGAATGATCTGGTCATGTAGGTAGGAGAAGATGTGGTGGTAGCGGGATGAGTCATGCCCTATAATAGAACAGATCATCTGGGAGTCAGGGGAGTCATAAGCTGGGTAGCGTAACGTCTCCACTAGGAATTCATGTCTAAAATAATTTTTAGGCATTTGCAGCATAGAGGAAAGAGTAGCCATGGCATCTGCTACTTTATTATCTGCCCTCGAAACCTGTTGAAATGTGATGTGAGTAAAATACTGTTTAAGATCATTAACCAACCGTTTGTAAGGTATCAACTTGTCATCTCTTGTCTGATAGATATCATTGACCTGATTGATGACCAATTGGGAATCTCCAAGAACATTTAGTTCATCCACGCGCCACTCAAGGGTGATCTTCATACCATTGATGAGAGCTTCATACTCAGCAATGTTGTTTGTACAAGGAAACAACATTTTGTATGCTTTTGGTAATGAGTATCTTTGAGGTGTAATGAACAGGATCCCAGCACCTGACCCCTATTGGGTAAATGAACCATCAAAAAACATAGTCCATGAGCGATGTGTAAGAAGTAATATGGACTCATCTAGAAATTCAATGTGCAATGGTTGATGATCAACTAGAGGTGCCTCCACCAACTAATCTGCTATTGCTTGGCCCTTAATGGCTTTCCTTTCAACATATTCAATATCAAACTCACTGAGAAGCGTGACCCATTTAGCTAGTGTACCTGTGAGGGTAGCTTTACTGAGCAAGTATTTCAGAGGGTCAATTTTAGCAATCAGACGTGTAGTATGAGCCAACATATAGTGTTGCAATTTTTGTGAAGCAAACACCACTGCAAGGCAAGCCTTCTCTATAGTAGAGTATTTTGTTTCATAGGAGACCAGAGTCTAACTAATGTAATAAATAGCCCTTTCTTTCTTGTGTTGATCTGCTTGAGCCAATAGGATACCCAATCGTGTATCCGTAGCATATATGTATAGTATGAGTGGCTTCCCATGAATGGGAGGCATCAAGATTGGTGGATTTGCAAGATATTGCTTGATTTGCGTGAACCCTTCATCACATTATTTATTCCACTGGTAAGTCACACCCTTGTGCAGAGTCTTGGTAAATGCTTGTGACTTATCCGCTAGTTGAGAGATAAAATGCTGGATAGACTACAGTCAGCCTTGAAGTCCTCTCATTTGTTTAATATTCTTAGGTGGCGGCATTTCTAGAATAACTTGTACTTTTGTAGGATCTACTTCAATACCTTTGGTAGATATGATACAGCCAAGTAGCTTACCAGATGTTACGCCAAATGTGCATTTCTTAGGATTGAGTCTCAGACTGAATTGTTCCATATGATCTAGGATAGGACCTAGATCAGCAAGATGTTTATTTCGGTGCATGCTCTTAGCCAAAGTGTCATCCACATAATCTTCCATAGTTTTATGCATCATATCATGAAATATAGTGGTAACTGCTCTCTAATATGTAGCTCCAGTATTTTTGAGTCCGAAAGGCATGACATTCCAATAGAAGGTGCCCCTAGCACATGTGAAAGCTATTCTCTTGGTCCTCTGGTGCAATCTTTATCTGGTTATAACCAGAGAAACCATCCATTAATGAGTACATTTCATACCCATCTGTCATATCTACGATCATATCAATGTTAGGCAATGAAAAATCATCCTTAGGACATGCCAAATTTAGGTCTCTAAAGTCTATGCAGACTCTGCTAGATTTATCATGTTTGGACAATGGAACAATATTAGAGATCCATTCTGCATAATCAATGACTCTGATAAACACTGTCTTAAGCAATTTCTCTAATTCAGCTTTGACAAGTAGAGCTACGTGTGGATGCATTTTGTGAAGCTTCTTCTTGACAGGCTTAACACCTAGTGTGATGGATAGATGATGCATGATTAGATTAGGGTCTAATCCAGGCATATCTAAATATTTCCATGCAAAGTTAATCTTTTTCTTTCTGAAGAATTTGATGAATTCCTCTCTTTCTGCCTCTGATAGGGATTGTGCCAAGTGAATGATCTGAGGTTTTTCTTTTGTACCCAAGTTGATAGGTTGAGTTGGTTCAATAAGAACAGATGATCTTTTCTGAAAATGACTCGGAAGCACATCAAGTATCTCATCCTCGAGCGCCTCAGAGAGGTTTTCACCCTTCGATACGTCTTTTATTTTGACTATTTTAGGCTCTGATACTGCCACAAGGTGGTTTTCACCATCAAAGCGCCTATTTTTTCTTCTTTTTATTTTGTGACTAAGATACTTGATGTCGGCCTCAGTCATGTTGACACTTGCTTCGCTGGTAGGAGATGTTATACGTTCGACAGCGTGTAGGTAACAGGCAAGAGCATAATCATTCTGGAACATAAGGACTTCATTAGATGGGGAGGTAGAGTTCCAGTCTATAAGCTCAGGATGGTGAAGTGAAAGAGGGGTGACGGGTTTGAGTGTGTTCACGGTATAATCATCAAAGGCATGTACAAGTAAGTCAAGACCCAAAGTGATCTCTTCCAAAGGTATAGTCAAATTCCTTTGATTCCTAACGACCGTAGTAGATGACATGTCAACACCTAGGGAGTCAGACTCATGTGGCCCTACACTAGACCGTTCACCTACTTTGAGAAGGTTTTCATATGCATTTGTTGTATCTGTATCTCTATCAGAAGTGGCACAGGATAAGCTGTCGAACTCATATTCATGGGAGTCTGTTTCATCATTAGGTCTCATGTCCAGGACGTGAGTAAAATCAACTCTTTGTCCCCAATTGGGATGAGTTTAACCTAGAACTTCTGCTATGGTCAAATGAGTACCTATTGACCCAGATATCTTAGTAGTGTTTGTATCATCACTTGCCTCTTGTGTAAGGAGAAGTGAGTGGAATTATTGATCAAACCATTCTTGAAAGTGTGGTGGTATGAATAAATCACTCTAATGACTAGGGTTTAGAGTATATATATCTTTCCACTCTTCATAAGTTAATGGATCAATTGAAGTAGTAGTGTCAGAATCACTGTCAGTGTCTACAATACTGACACATGGCACAAAGTTATCTAAAGATTGCTGCCAGGTCTGGTGGAATAGGATAAGGAAAAGTATCCTCATCAGAGCTGTCTCCAAGTTTTGCAATTTGAGGTGTTTCCTCATATGTTGGTTTCTTATCTTCTTGAGGTACAAACTTATTTATTCCCAATTGGAATGTGAGTTTTTGGAAGCCTATACCTGTAGAGTCGCATGTTCTGTGACCAATAGCTTCAAGTGGTGCAATCAAACCCTTATGATTCGCACCTATGGGGCCATCTCCTTTATAGCCAAAACATTGCATTATAGATAAACCCTTGCCATATTTCTCAGGTTTTATGTCATAAGGAGGAATACTTTCAGAGTTGTCTTCTCCTTTGTAGATCTAAGCTTTGATGGCTCTGTTTTCAGATTCTTCTTCTAATGGTAATGTGGCTTGTACAAAGGTACCACCATACTTTGTTGGAGGAGAAACCGTAGAAGGTTTAGTGTTCTCAGAAGGTCTCCCAAAAGAACGGGGAGACAAAGGCAAAGATGTAATGGATAATACAGGTTCAATCTGATATCCTCCCATATCAGTTTCTTTGAGAGTCAAGTTCTTTTCCATTTCTTTTAATTTATCCTCAACGATTTCAACAGATTCTTTTTTGGTAGGCACAAGATTGTCAGCAGATTTAGTGAGGGCGTTGCAATCATAGCGTGTGTTAGCAGGTATAGTCACCTCAGAGCCTTGGAATGGGAACTTAATGCACTGATGATATGTAGAAGGGACAGCTTGCATTTCATGAATCCATGGTCTTCCTAGTAGGATGTTGTATGCCAAAAGGGATGTCAAGCACTTAACAGATAACATCGCGTTCAATAGGACCAACTCTAATAGGAAAAACAACTAAACCCTTGGATTTACGTTCTTCCTCATCATAGGCTTTAATGGTTATCTTTTTGCGAGCATCAATGTGGTCTCCACCATAGCCTAACTCAATAAGGAAACTAGCAGAGCAAATATTTAGGCCAACACCGTTATCTATGAGAACATGGCAAACATGCTTGGGACCAATCATGACTTCAATGTGCAGAGGATTATTATGCGGGTGACTCAAAAAAAGGTCATCTTCCTCAGAGAAAGACAAGTAATGTGGGGAGGTCAAGTGACCTACCATAGATTGAAACCGATCGAGATCAAGATCTTTTGGGACATTTGCCTCAATGAGGGCTTTGTCCAGGATTTCCCTATGAGCAGGGGAGATTGTTAGGAGCTCAAAAATAGTTATCTGAGAATTAGTATGTTGCAATTGATCAAGAATGTTGTAATTGGCAGCATTAGATGAGGAACCCACTTTGCAATTCTTAGTAACAGAGTCAACCTTAGCTTTATCTGAAGGTTGAGTTGATGTAGATATAGAAGGCTCAGGGCCTTTGAAAATGATTTTAGCAGAAGATCGAGTAACAAAATTAGCGCTAACTTGAGACCATCCTTGTTCAGAAGATTGAGGTGCAGGCCCTCACAAAATGAAAGGTGTTTTGGACTTAGACGTATCTTCCTTTCCCTTAAGAATGAGGACATTACAGTATTCAGTGTCAATAGGTTCAACCATATTAATGAGGAGGAAATGGGTCTTTGAAAGCTTGGTGATCAAAATTTTTGTTGCGAGTTCCCACAGCAATGACTTCACTATCAATGAGATCCTAGATTGTATGTCGCAATTTTTGACAAGAAGATATGTTATGACCTTTGTTTTGGTGAAAATCACAATAAGCGGATTCATTCCACCAATGAGGTCTTGGTTGCGGATCAAAAGGTCATGGATTATCCAATGGAGTAAGCAAATTGTTGTCTACAAGAGTCTTGTAAATTGCCCCGAGAGGTTCTCATAAAGGCGTGAATTCTCGCTTGGGTCTAGGAGCCCAAGGTTTAGGTCTAGAAAATTAAGTGCTTGGTTTGGATCCTACCGTAGCCTATTCAGTGGCTTTGGCCGCTTGCATCATGGTAGTGATATTAAAGGCAGCCTTGGAAGGCTTAGCAGTCACATTGTCTACAACACCATCATTCACAACATTTTGGTTCTTGTTGGGAAATATGGATTTATCTTTTCTTGAGGAAGAAGACCCTTGTTTATTCTCCTTGTGTAAAGTAAATTCTCCTTTCTTGATCATAAATGTCTCGATTCTTACAGCTTGTTTAATCATTTCATCAAAGGTTAGAGGACCTTGTAGCTATACTTAATACCCAAAGTTGGGGAGAAGATTATCGAGAAAGATGTCCAACTTTTCAAATTCAGGTATCTTGCGAGAATATCATGTATAGAGTTGTCTCCATCTTTGGAGAAATTCCAAGAAGGATTCCCCGTGATTTTGTTTCAAGTTGCAAAGATCTCGAATATGAACCGGATGTTGGATGTTGTGAGAATAATGTTGTAGAAATAAATTGGCAATTTCATCAAAGGTCTTGATGCCAGTTGGTAGTCTAGAAAACC
>MU223986.1:1801077-1818076 GCA_018584345.1 Thuja plicata | reverse complement strand
TTCATTCTTGATTCTTGAGGATATTGACATTCTTGCCCTTGTCTTCATTGAATCTCCCATTGCATGGTTTATTAGCAAGGTTATAGGCTTAATAGCTCTAGCTGAGAGCATTCTAAAAACCCTTGCAGTCCATGCCTAGGAAGCTATGGATCAATTTTTGAGACCTCATTCTTAAGTGTTCTTGAATGTAAGGATTCATAGAATTGTGACACAATTATAGCACACAACTACTAAATATGGTGTCTAGTGGACTTTTGTTTGGATGGTCATGATGATAATCTCAATTAAGAAGTCTCACAACCCTTAGAACAAGGGTTTTACGCATGAAGTGGATACTGAGGGAGACTATCGTATGACACTTTTTGTTGATTATGACTTTAGTCACAATCATATTTTTATATAGTGGCTTGAAAGTATCTTGGCTTTATCCCATTACCACTTAGGTTGTTCCCTTGGGTGAGTAAGTTTTCACACAAGGAAGGCACTCTAGAGGAAAGGATAGACTCAATTTCTCTTACACCCAAGATCTGTTCGAAGGAAAGGGGAGAGGATACTTTTGTTCTATCATTTCATCAAAGTTAGATGCACTTTCTCTTCCACCCAAGATCCATGAAGGTGGGGGGAGAGGATAATCATGTTCTATCTTGGGATCTAAATACAAAAAAAAAAAAAGGTGTACAAGTGCACAAACACATGAAATACTTTTTTTTTTTAAGAAACACATGAAATGTGATGTAATATAAAGTAGGAAAGGCTCATTAACCATTTAGAAAATGAAGTGTGAATTTATTCATTGAAAAGCCAAGCAACCTGCATCCACAAATCATTAATAGTTTTGTTTTCATGTCTTTTACGTATGAAGGTAACCTGAACAACTTGTTGGTTCACCAAAGATTAGTCTCAAAACCCAAAAAAAAAAAAAGGCAAAAACACTACACACGCTAAAAGCACTATACTAACAAGATACTGACAAAGAACTAATGGTCACAAATTAAAACCAATAATAAAACAAAATGAATGGATTGTTTAACAGGTTGTTTCAAAGAAATATTCTTTTAATGGCCTTAAAGCAAACACATAATTGTTTAACAAAACGTAGAAAGGAAATTTGATCTCTCAGAAGGCACGTGATTGTATGAAATGTGATCTGCAAAAAATAGCAAAATTTTAAAATGACTTTCAAACAATGTTGAAACAACTTTTAAAACTTTCAAGCAAATGTTAAACAAATTTTAAAACTTTAAAGAAAATGAAATTAACCTCTGTAAATGTTGATATAACAAAGCATAAAGGATAGAGAGTGAAAACACCCCAACTGTAAACATCACATACTAATGACTGATTCCTAGACAAAAAGTGCTAAATAGTCAAAATTTACTTACTTTTTGCAAGCTTAATTTTTTTCTTAATGTGTGATATTTAAGATTGACCATAAAAACAATAGACAAAATTCCATACTCAAACTTTCTCAGCTTTCTCTTTTACAAAAGACCTAACAAAAATTTGGTTTCTTGAATATTTCAAGAATAAGGATTAAGCACTCTAAAGAGAAGAAAATGCCAAAGATCCAAAGATCGAGGCCAATAAGAAGATAATAATGTAGCCAATGCTTTACTTTCAATTTGTTTTACAACTTAATAACATGTGCCAAGTGTCCACCCAAATGGCCTAAAAATAGTTACAACATACCCCAAAGAGATATCTTCTAATGAAATAGATAATGATATGCATCTAAAATGTGTTGTTATTATTGATAATGCACCCAAAATATTTGACAGAATGCTCGGATAACACGTCAACCATTTGATTGAATGCTTCAAATAAATGTGGAGACACACGCAGAATATATAAATTATTTACAAATATAATGATTGGCAGAGACCCACAAAATGTGAAATGATTTTAGAAACTCCTAAGCAAGTGCAAAGTACAAATATAAAACCATCTTGAAAATAACTTAAGTAGGAGATTGAGCGTCCTGTAATCTAATTAGGGCCGAATTGCAAGGGTTTTGAATTTATTACAGATTATGGATTCTCAAGGTATTGCGACAGATTCTGATAACTCATTTCAAAAAACAAGTGCCATCACAAACATAAAAGATTGAACTTGCAACTTCAATGTTAAATCTTTTCTGCCAACCAAAAAAATCAGATTAATCAAGAGGACAAAGAAGGTGTATGATACTGGAAATGGAAAATAAGATCAGAAATCTTTTCATTACAACATCACAACAATGGAGTCTTGTTACTGAAATACAAATGTAAAACAACATTAACCAAACAAAACAAATGCATTCAAATCTAACTCCATTTCTCTCATATCTACCATGAATCTTGTAATTAGCATTTTGGTGCTCTGAGAAGCATAATGCATAAAATGGCTAATAGAGAATGGAGATTTGGTTGAATACAAAACAATGAATATAAATGATTATAAAATTGAAATATGCAAGATGATTAAAGATGCTAAAGAGATCAAAGATCAAAATTGCAAGAGCATTCAAAGATGCTAAAGAGATTAAAGATCAAAATTGCAAGAGCATTCAAAGATGCAAGAGGCCTTTGAATGTCAGGGGGTTAAAATTTTTTTAGCTGTCCTCAAATGGAAAAGGAAGTTGAGGGAGAGATGCGGGATAAAGAAAAGGTGGTTAGAGGTAGTTGGGATTTGTCCCACATTTGATAAGTAGGTGAAATTGGTGGGGTGAAAGAGTTATAAGTAGAGGAGTTTAGGAGATAGAGAATGTGGGGGAAGTTTATGATTTTAGATAGATTAAGAAGATTTTGCATTTAAAAGAGGAAAATATTAATGAATTAATTAAATACATTATACTATCTGCTAAAGAAATGGATGTAGGAACCTCATAAATATGTGAGCTTGCTTCAATACTAATCTCACTCACATCTTTTAAAGTTGCATAGTGAATCCACTCACAAATATTGTCACTAATCATATAAAAGGAGGAGAAGAAGTTGTTGAATTGCAAAAGTTCAAGGGGACCAAAATGACGCTAAAAATATTGTCAACAATGAGGCTACATGTGAAGGAAGAAGATAAATCACATGATGAGAATAAAAAGTTGGGTAAGAACTTCCTAAGGAATTTCCATCTTTTAGATAACACACTACTTGAATCAAGGGAACTTTTCTCAAAATAGAGATCAACATGTTGTTTGGGAGATCATTTAGGTCAAGTTGATTTCTTCTAGGAGCCATAACTTTTTCTTTTGTATATGAAGTTGCAAAACTTGTCAAAAGTTTAAGCAACCATATTAGAAAAAAATTCCTCTCTCCATGACAAGCTTCAAAACTTGTTCTTCCCTTGGTTCTGTCGGCAACCAGTGTTCCAATGTCAGCCTTACAAGCTCAAGGTTTCTTCACAATAGGTTGATGCTTGTACAAAGTCACAAAATATCCAAAAGTACATTAAGGTTCCAAACACCCCATCCAACCTCCCAGAAAACTTAGGCCAAATAGAAACACCATGTTTAAGTGTATTTAAGACTCTCAAGAACTCTGATTTCATCAAACTCCTATATAGACGTTGAACCTGGCTTCTCTCCTACTAGCCCTTGCAAACGAGAAAACAAGGCACAACTTACAAGGTAGGGCAGATAATCACCAACTAAAGATAGATTCAAGTTCCCATTGGGGGGTTCTAAAATGCATGTAAAATAAAGGCTTAGTTGTTTAGGAACAAATCTTCCTAACAATGACTGGTAATCTGTTCATGAGGGCTAATTAGTCCACTCTTAAAAAGCATTTAGTAGAATTATTAAGAAGAGATCTTGAAATTTCCATGCAAAGATTGAGTTAGGCCCTATACAGACTAAAACTCTCATTTTTATGACTTTACAAGGTCATTCTCTATTCCTTTTTTTAACCCCTCATCATAGTTCAGTTAAATAGGCAAGAAATGCAGGGTCAACAGAGTACAAAGTCATATTTTTGATTGCAAACGAGAAGTTGCACTCTTGCAAACTATAGGATATGAAACTACACTCTGTAAACCTTTAATGAACCAATGTAGAAGAAATTATAACGGTGGAAAGTGTCATGAATTCACAATTTTGCATTGAAACCCTGAAAAACCCTTGCTCACAAGGCTGTTGGCAGAAAAACTACTATAAATTTGCCTAAAATTGATGGAATTCATTCAAAGTTGTTGAAAATAGAATAAGACTAGAGTCTCTATTAAACATAATTTGTTTGACACCATCATCTTACTGCAATGGAGAAATTATTCGTCTTTATCAAATTTTGTTATACTGCCTTTGTTGCAGGGGTTTCTTGCACACAACCTAGGTGTGCGTTGAGATTTTGTTGGGATGGGTAAGAGACAAAGGAAATGGGAGCTCTTGATGGATTTGGAAGTGTAAGATGACGGTGAAGGATTCCACCCCTTCTCATCTAATGAAATCACATGGAATCCATTTTTTATCGAACATGACTATAAAGAATACATGTGTGCAGCGATACCTCTTAGCAAATTGGATGCATTCCTCAGTGGTGAATCTTTGGTTGATGGTTACGAAGCCACATTTGTCTGCAAGAAGAAAACTAAAAATCACACAGTTTAGCATGCAAGAAATAAAGCACAAAGATGTATTTGTGGTTAGTCAACCAGACCATTTCTTATGTTTCCACTTCTATAACATTTTTAATACATGTCCACCCATCAATTTGACATGTGCAATTGCAATCATTGGTGTGTATCAGTTCCATATGAATGTGAAGGTGTTCCATGGCATGCCAGATGTGCCATTTTTTATATACAACAGAATGTATCACGTAGATGCCAAGGGAGAGATTTGTCATGGGATCAGTGACCCAACGAACAATCCAAGGCCTACGTTGGCTCCAAACCTTTTGAATCAATGAAAATATTATATAGAGTGGTTGTTGGCATTGGATGTAAGCACCCATGTGATCATGGACAGACATTTATATGATCCTATGTTCACTAGCATGTTGAGGAAAAGGGATGGATACCTGACATGCAAGGATGTCCTGAATGTGGCGAGAAGGGTGCGATGTATTCGAGCACAAAAGGATGCAAATGATGAGATAAGTATTGCTCTATGAAAAACATGTGATAGATATAACTTCTTTGTTGACCAACTCCCTGTTGGTGTAAACAAGCCTTTTATTATGGGAATTCAAAGTCCTTGGATGCTTCAAATGATGGTCTGACACTCACATCGATCAATCATCTCAATGGACTCAAATTTTGCAACAAATAAGTACGGGGTAAGATAACTGAAAGTTGTCCCACCTAGAACAGTGCTAATTTGAGAAAGTCTATGCGTTCACTGATGGAGATGTTTATCATCATTTTTTATTCATGTAGTATCAATTGTACTCGTTTTTATTTGATGAGCAGCAATCAGGGGTGCGCGTGGCATGGTCTATGTCATCTCAGAACAAGATTGAGGACATTTAATTATGTTTAACTGAGGTTCAGAGATGAGGGATTCTTGCAAAACCTGATTGGGAGATCACTGCATTTATTATAGACGATGCAAGAGCAGAGATCACAGCCATATGGTATGTGCATGTATCATTAGTTTGAAATGTTCAAACGAAATCCCTTGACGTGTTTGATTGTGTTTTATTTTATTTGATGGTATTCTTACAAATCATTGTTTATTACATTCAAGGATGTATTGAAATGTTGTGTCATCCTTTTCCTCTGGCATGTGCGTCGAGCATGGCTCAAGAACGTGAACAAGTATGCAAAAAAGGAAAGAGTCATGGATTTATTTTGCCATTTAGGGACAATTATTATGGCCATGGAGTGAAGCTAAGAGACCAATATTGATCAATTGCATGGTTTATTGGACGAGTTCAACGATCAACCATAATTTTGGACTACTTCACCAAGACATGGTGCGAAGAACAAGGTTTTATTGGTGAGCAGCACATTTGAATACTCATCGTTGTTGGTGGTTGTTAATTCCTTTGATGTCACACATTTTGAATTGGGCTCATACTTGGTATCAACCTCTTTTTGTAACTATGTGGGCGAAGAACTTTAGAAAATTTGTGCATGCTAATCAAGACACAAATATTGCAATTGATTCATACCATTACATACCGAAGATACGTTACATGCATGTTTGTCACAAAAAGTGTGCAAGGATGATGAACCACTTGTACTTCACACTTGTATATTGCATGGAACCATTCTACAGGCAAGCAACATTTTGGATTTCTCACAAACTACAGGGTTGAACACATGCAGACTAGTATGGAGAGGGTAGAAGAGATTCCCGATACAGACTATGTACTAGATGAGACATGTCTTGGTTGACACTGGGTTAAAATTCATTCATCAGGTACGTTGTGAAGGCAAGTGGAGATGGCCTATATGTATGTGATTGTTTGTGGGTTGTGCAGGTAAACATGTGCAAGCATGCGCTAAAGGTTGTAACAATGACCAATATATCGTCCAATGCCACAGGGTGTGGAAGTAAGTGGGTAGTATGAGGTGGTGTAGGTGTTAAGTGAATGAATACGATGTTTTTTGTATCAATAAACCTTCACTTTAGTCTAAGAGTATATCATCGTGCAGGGGATGTTTCAATTCCCAGTCTGTGTGTTACGAATGTCAATGATATGTTCACATGTGAAGGGGTTCACGATAACACTATCATTGCACCCACTCCTAAACATGTTACTCAATATGTCAAGGGTGGTACAATAGACATGGATGGAAAGGCGGAATGGAAGCAAGAAACTACAATGCTGAAGATACTGTCCTATAAAATGTCGCTAACACTTGAACAACGAAAGTCATTTGTGTCTTGTGTGTGGAGGTTCTTGGTTGACCTCAAAGAGGATGGTGCATTGACCTTTTATTTCAGCCAACACAATGACCCAATTAATACTATCATTGCTCTCCTACGGTCCTGGTTCAATGCCAGTAGGCAGTGTGCTCGTGGGCGATGACGACGTGGAGATACTAGAAATCGGGACAAGTCGAAGGAAGTACCTCGGTCGAACCAGTTTTTCTTACCCTTCGATAGTGATACCAGGAGGAGGGGAAGGTCAATAAAATCTGAAGAAGATGAAGCGCATGTGGTTGTAGATGGATATATTGCATCCAACATAGGTTAGCAATGATGGACAACAACAATGTCAGTTCCATCATCTGGCTAGTGGTTTGCATTTTGGTGCTTTTTTAATGCTTTTGACCAGATTTGGCCTAATGTTTCCATCTCTTTGTTATACCCGAAAGCAACATCCACATAAATAATTCCTCAGAGGTGTTTGTCTTTCGGAAGTTGTATATGTGGACATGATATGTGTGGGGAAGCGGGGAAATGACGATGGGGACAACGTGACATGTATGCAGCAATTTTTGGCAAACACGACAGCTTAGCCAGTGGAAATCATGACACATTATCCCATTGTAATAGATTTTGACCTAGGACAATGTGTCTCCTATCAATTATCTATGATGGGCGAATGATGGAAAAAATTTGTAGAGACAGGTTTCGAATCACCAACTTCTAGGCATGTTCACAACAAAGGGCTAATATCCTTCCCTTAACCCAAGAAAGCAACTGTGTAGAGAACTTCTCACTCCATGAAAAACTTCTTGACACTTCCATACTTCATAATGGATCAGGATTTTTGTTATCTTGGCTCCCATTGCGACTATTTTTAAAGTTGAACCCTCCTTTTCAAAAGGTTAGTTTGCCTCATAGGCTATAATCACCAAGCAAAGGCTCAATAGTTCACAAGGCTCAAGCCACTTTTGAAACATCTTAGATCAACCAAATTCAACATGTATACGACCTTGGACTTTTTTTGAAGACATGACTACAAAATGGACTCGTTTGGAACACTTGACTATAATATATCCAATTTGATCATATCACTCATTTGGAACACTTGACTAAAAAATAGACTGCTAATTTACAACGTAGGCCTAATTAGGCCACTTGTGCAAAGCATGTACAAGGATTCTTGACTCCTTATCAACAAGTCACATTCCAAAGGTCAAAATACGTCATAAACAACATAAAACCACATACTTTAGTATTATAAATTATTAGTCTTTTCTTCTTCCACAAAACCATTCTCACAGCCCTCTCGAGTAGATAAAAAATACACAACTTAAGAGTCAACGATATCACTATTGTAGTACCAAACAACATTCTCCATGTCTGCCAATATCAAAATCATAAACTAGACTCCTTACACTTTCAAACTACCAAGTTCAAAGATTTGTCAATGTTGGAAAGAGGGTGACTATTAAATTCTTGTCATAACCCTCACTGTCATGGGTTACATACCCTATCATGAAAGAAAAGTCAATGTCCCACTCATTTCTCCATGAAAATCCTTGAAATTTTTTTTGAATGAAAGGTATGTCACAGTCGTAAACATTCGAACACACTTGAGTTAGTTAATTCATTTGTATGGGGCCCTAATAAACCATGCAACAACAACCAAAGATGATTTTGCAGCATAAAAATCAGGTTATATTGAACTGTAAATACAAAATGACTTCAAACCCAACCGCCACCACTTCTATTCGACCATAGACTGTATTGTTTTTTATTTATTTGTTTATGCTTATTTTTGTTCTATAAAACAATTGTCAACTATATATGGCAGGAGGTGGCATAGATGTATATTAGGTATTTATATTTACGGTGGCAACTTATGTGCAATGTATATGTCTTTACAGGTCACTTTGCCTAATTTTTACAATTAGTTTTTGATGTCCTCATGGACATCATGATTGTTGTGGAGCGGAAGAGGTTGTCACTTTTATGTCCCCTTTAACACTTATTATGGCACCCATTGTTTTTTACATATATGATATGCTATACTCTACATACATGTAACAATATTCTTTTTGTCTATGTGCAGGCTCCTCCTTTTGGCTTCCGAGACTGAGGTATGTGCGGCATTGATAATGTCATTTCCGCACATTTTAGAAGAGGATATCATCCTCCAGCATTTGAGAATCACACAACATGATTACAGGTGATTTTTATGCATGGATACATGTGCGTTCCGCATGAACATGTTGGTTTTCCATATGAATGTGCGGCATTGTTTGCTACGAAATCAAGATATGAGACACATGCAGGAAAGTCGCAACCACCAGTTATAGGTCATAGTGTTGTGTCTTGGCAGTTGTGTATGGTTTAAGGTTTACTGCACATTGTTGACAAGGAACAGACAAGGATATCATGCAAAGGGGATTCCATCTGGACTTGTACAATGCCTTGTCTGCCATCTCCCGAGGAACTCACTGGTGCTATATTTCACTGACCTCTTTAGGAGATGCAGGAATGGTGGTCGAAGGGATAGGTTTTTGCACATGCGGCGTAGATTTCCATCTCAAAGATGGATGAAGCAAACATTTTTGTAAGCTTGACGCTTCTAACAAATTTGTATATGTGATATATTTTGTATCAAATTTTATACTTTACGAATATTCCTTAGAAGAATCCCAAAAATGTGAGATTTTTATGCTTAGTGTTTTCATAGGTATATGTGTTTCCAATCGTGGTTTATAGAGTCCATATTCACCTATGTTACCAAATAAAAGATAGAGCAGCGCATATGATTAAAATATAAAACAAATTTGACGCTTAACAAAACAAATTAGTACTCCATATATTCACTAATTACTATGAGTGTAATTAAGGATTTTTCATGGTAACAGAGGCATGAAGAATAATAACTATGGGATGCAATATGGAGTACTGAATTTGAAAAGAATTATATTAAAATACAAGAATAATTTACTATTTTTTCTTAAATATCTTTTATCAAAATTTGTACTCTTTAAATATTCCTTAGAAGAAACCCATAAATGAGATTTTTTTAATTATTGTTTCTAATGGTATATGTGTTTCTTAACGAATTGATATTTGGTTATGCCACCAAAAAAAATGAAACATACACACATGCTTGAAATTGCTAAAATTTGTATTAATGAACAATGAGAGAACACTTCCACAAACTGTGTGGATATCGAAGACCCAGTGTCCATATGTTCAACTTCAAGTTATCATTTGAAGGTAATGGTAAGATAAGAATGGGTGGGTATGGTATGCAAGATGGACGACTGGATTTTAAAAAAAAATATTAAAATACATAAATATTTTGGTTAGTTTTTATTTTCCATTTTCACATAACTAATTCTAAACTACATTGCACATCTTTTTTAAATTACTTGTGGGTCAATATGAAGTGTCACATCCAATAAGGTGTCTACCAACATCGTATTCTCCATGTTAAATGGTGATACATCTCATCTTCTATGACATACCCCTCATGTGTGGATAACTATACTGATTTTGTGGACCATGTTCCTCAATATGAAAGGTATCCTCATCAATATATACAAACTACACTTCGCACCTCATCACAAAGTTGTCTTTGTCATGAAATCATGTAACCTTACACGTGTAACCTACATGTTGTGATTGTATCCATAAAAATTTTCAGCCTTCTTCACGCGGATCTAAACAAAACAATTGGAATATAAAATCTTGCAGAATACAAAATTCAAACACTCCAAAAAATATTGAATATGTGGATTGATTCAGATTCAATCAGTCATTTATTTTCCTCTTTTCCAGTACATAGTCATTACATCTCTGAAAATTTATACCCCTTCATCTCCATACTCTCTAAAATCTCTCCTTACCTACCCTCCTAAACTTGAGACCACAAAAACAAAGCTAAAAATAGCACCCACTTAGCATGCAGTTGCCTTGACCACAAACCACTCACACCCCAAAAATAGAACAAAACCTAAAACCGCCACCATAAAATGGAGACAGCTAAAAGCATCTTGAAATAGACAATATCATTTAATTCCAAGTGAGAACATGGGTAGGGAATTAAGAGAGATGGTCTACATCATTCTCCCCTCCTTTGAGAAAATCTGAGTGTCCTGGTTCTCATCGAATGTGCTCCATTGGATCACCTTGAGTGATGCATGAATTGTAAGAATCTGTCAAATTTTCCCACTCAATGAATAAAAGCTTATATGACTTGCTTTGTGTTATCAACAGTTTGGTATCTAATACTCATTCAAAATTGTTCTCTTTTCTTCTTTTCCAATTAATTTCCCCAAAGTTTGTTCTCCTTATTGTGCTCAACTTCCATCTGATCTTCCATAGTTCCAGTTGAATATCAGTGCAGGTCAGCAACAATAAAAATGGGACTAATGTCTAATTCTTATGGTAATTCTATTTGTTAGGCATTGTCATTCATCTTCTTCATAATCTTGAAAGCCCCAATCTTCTTGGGTTTCAATTTGTTGTAGGTGCCTTGGGCTGACTTCTCTTTGCATAGATGGACCATGACCATTTTTCCCTCTTTGAAGACCTTTTCTGTCTTATGCAAATTAAATCTTCTCTAACATTGTCCTTTCATGTATTGCAATTTGAGGCTAACTTGCTAGTGTATCTCTTTGATGCGCTCTACAAAATTTTTAGCTTCTTTATTGTTATGTGGGCTTATTGGTAAATCAACCAAGTCTATAACTCTCTTAGGATTTTCTCCATATACTATTTTAAATGAAGACTTACCCGTAGACTGATTATAGGCAAATTATAGAAGATTGAATTCTCTTTCAAATGATTGTATATATGCTATCTCAAAATAGCATAGAGTTTTCAAATAAGAAAATTTTTTTATATTCTCCTATCTTAATTGTTTCTAATTCTTGATATCTTACTGATCTTGTCTATCTTCTATATTTTTATCTTCAACTTCTAATTTGCAACTATTCTCCTACTGAAACTTCTTCAATTTCACTGCTTACTACTATCAGTTTATCTTCCTATTGCTTTATCACTTCTAACTATATGCTTTCTTTCTATTTGATCTCTAACTTGTTCCTAACAACAAAGTTTATCTTGATGATTTTGGTTTTCATTATTAAAATGATTAACCAGTGCCTTCTTCCTATTGGGTTGCAGAGTCAGTCTCCTCCTTAACCTTGGTGTATAACCCCTATGAGACAAATTTGTAATATTTCTGCTTTGATGACCCTGTCAACTAATTTTACCTTTAATTTCTTTGATTATTAGATCATGCCACAATTAGTTATATTAAGTTTAACTTTTGCTTGAAAAGACCAATAGAACAAAATTAGTATGGACAACAACTTCTCATACAAATTTTGATGATCAAATTGCAATGCATACAAAATAACTACTATGCAAAAAGATTCAACATAGCTTCTATTTACTTGAAATAGAAATCACATAAGAACTAATTAACTCAAAGAATTCATCCACATCTTTTAAGCCAAGAAAATACAGATCATATATTAATGCTAAAAAATTGTCACACACACACACACACACACACACACACACACACATATATATTTCTATTGTTATTGCTACTATCTTTTTTTATTACAAAATGGGTCCATATATATGTGGACCTTACATCCTTTCAAGAAGCATCATGTCTTTTAAAAATATAACAACTACCTAATTATTGTTAACAACTAGAAATTAAACTAATCTTCATCAAGCAAAGATACAACATCTAATACATGATATTTTTACTTCTGAGACACATGTGTATCAACTTCATGGATGGTGTTTCTGACATCATACTCCAACAAGATCATCTGCTCCATGTATCTACAAACTCCCTCCAACTGCAGTCCTTTTGATCTAGCAACGCCCAAGGCATCCAACAATATCTTATTGCACTCATAAGACCATGTGTCTTGTTCCTTGATAATCCCATCCTCACAAAGTAACTGTGGCAAGCCCATAATATCCTTAAAATTTTGAGGCTTTGATTCCAAGTCCTCGGTGTACTTTGCATGCTTCTTGATAATCTTCTCCATATTAGTATTTGAATTAGTATCAGATCCCTTAAGTCTCATCTCTTGTATTTTCACATCAAGCCCATTTTTTATCATGTTATGCTCTAAAAGACTTCAAAGGATACCTTTGTGTATACTCCATAGATCATCCAAGAGCACTTCCAAATTTGAGAATCTATTGTGCAATATGGTAGATATAGTATCAAACCTGAATTATTTCATGTTTTATCATAACTCTTTGTATTTTTTCTTATCCTTTATGTCATCTTTAGCAGTAAATCTTAATCCAGCATCTTTCAAATATGTAATCTCCATTTGTGCATTTTCATATTTCATCTTATCAAAATTATTTTCCTTGATCAAATGCATTATCTGGGCTTTATTTAATTTGGCAATATCAATCATCATATTTTCTTTCACTGGTACAAGTAAACATTACCAGAGATAGCCTCTTCATCTTCTGGAACCCGATAGTTATAGGTTCTGCCGATGATCAGTACAATATACTCTGAAGATCATGAAGCTTTCTCCACAATGTTGTGAATCTTTTTACTTAATCTTGTATTCATGGAGGCATCACGAGAGTCTGTCACTTGTTGCGTATCTACAGGCCGAAGGAGCCATAGGAAATATTTTAATATGTTTTTTCAACTGCCTTTCATTATATGTTGAGTTACTTAGAGTGCATCTTTCTGCACGTGAATATTTTGAACGTCGATGTTTTAAAGGTAGATTAAAGTTTCTTGAGGGTTATCTGTCAATGGTAAGAGACTTGTGCAGCAAGCCAGTAAATAGAGATTAAATCTGACGGTCCTCGTGATCTCATGATCAAATATGAGAGGATGATTAACTACTGCGACATCGTGAGATGATGTCACATGTCCTTGTTGAGCCTAAGTAAGCTAACAGTGGGACCAAAAGTTGAGTAATTTGATGAGCTGGACATGCCTCATTGGTCATAAGATGGGCTCACTTGCCAAAGAGGAAGTCAATGTGAGATTAACGAATTGGATCCGTTTGATGAGCCAGCGTGGAGGAAGATCTACGGGTGAAATTCAAACTTGTTTAAATCCTGATTGGAGCTTTTTTTTGGCTCAAACAAACATTAATGGCAGATGGGACTTAAATCCTATATTTTAGCACATGGTAAAAATGGATGAAGATCTTTTAATTATCAAGAAAAGGTGTTTTATGGGTAATGGGAAGAGTTAAATGGCTTACATAGCGGAGGGGTAAATTTTGAGCAGATATGATGGTTGTCGTAATCCCACGATCAAAGATGTTAGGAACTTAAGGACCGTAGAATCATGAGATGATGCCACGTGTCTCATTCAGTGAGCACAAGCCAAAGGTAGGGCCAAATGATGAGGTGTTGAATTGGGTAATTCTTAATGGTCATTTGATGGGTCCATTTTCCAAGTCAGAAGTAATTGAGAGATTAACTAATCTATATCATTCGATGCAAGGAGATCAAGGGCCAGAAGTCAAACTTGCTAACTGGGGAATTTGAATTGTTTTCCATTTGTATGAACATTAATGTCTGACTGGACGTTGTTAGCCTATTTTAGACAAAGTTAAAAGGATATTTCAATACCATTTTCATTCACCAAGCATTCATTCAAGAGCTAATTTTCTTCCAGAGCTGAAGGAGAGTTGAATGAAGAGCTACAGTGATGAATTTAGGGTTTTCTGGAGTGATATAACCGTAAGTGAATTCCTTTCTTGCATGGATTTTTTTAAGTTTTAACTTCTAGTGAATTTCTCTGAGAGTGTGGGGAAAAGATTTATGTGCATTCAGGGATCAGGGTATTATTGTAATTGAGTTGAATTTCGCTCAATTTTTGTGTTGTAATTGTGAATTATTAAAATACCCTAGTTTCCTCCTTTTATTTGAAATTTGAATTAGATGCCCTAGTTTTTCCAAGATTGCACCCCTGAGACCTCATTTAGATCAAGTTGAATATTAGAGAAGGAATTCATAGGATGATTTCCTGGACCAGTTGAAACCCTTGACAAATGATCGGTATCACTGGCATAAATTCATAGAGAGAAAGGTCATAGACAAGGGTTTAATTGATAAGGCCTTTCACATTGGAGATACAAAGGTGCCCATGTCAGGGTTAGATATGTTAAGACTATGGTTTGGCCAAATTCAACTTTCGTCCCCTCTATCAAATTCATGGAAATATAACTTGGGGAGATTGGTGGTTCCTAATGTGTTTATGGATGTGGATTCAATTAAGGTTTTGGCTTATAGGTATGACCCAATATCAAGGGTTGTGAGGGATAACAATGGAGAAGTTTTGCTATCAATCACCAGGAAGGAAATTCAAGAAGTTTTTGGTACTTACTAGCCTGCAGATTTCCTAGACCCAATTAATTTGGAGGACATAGGGGAAGATTACATAAAATTGAAGGTTTTTGTCAAAGGAAATCTTCTCCTAGCTCATTTGTCCAAGGCAGGAAAATAAATATTTTATATCATCCCAAGATCACTTGAACCTTTTTCGATTGATGTTTTTACTTGTCACTTAAAGGAAACATTTTATTCACTCTATCAAGTTCTAGGTTTTTACCCTAGTACAATCATGTCACTAGCATATATGTATATGGAAATATAGATCCAGCAGTCAGGCTTCACAATCATTTATGATTTTTCTCCATATTTAGTAGAGAAGATACATGAAGGATTACAAGAAATAAAGAACAATTATAAGAAGTCCAATTTCTTCTGGTATTCCCAATTGATGCACATGTTTCTTTACAAGAATGTATTTTTATTTGAGGAAAACATGAATTTAATGAGAATAGTTGATGGTGAAGAAATACTAGTGCAGATTCAGAGCATAATTTTATCATGAGGTAGGAATGAAGCAAGTTATGTATTGTTTAACAATTGCTTTACTTCAAAATTGAGGTCCAAACTAATAGTTGATCCTCCTAAGATCCTAGTGCAGCTACATAATTTCTTAAGCCCTAATGCAAGGGTCCCTGATTTCAATATTGAGCACAATTAGGGTGATGTAATTCCCTATTTTTAGTACAATTCTGAGAGTTTATGGTTTTGATGGAGAACAACATGTATTTCCATACAATGTACCTCTCAAGTTGGGATTTGCTGAGGTGATATGACAGATTGGTTGTATTCAGGAGAAGGGATTATATAGAAGGGGTAAGGGAACTATTTTCCCTAATTAAACCATTATTCCCTATTTTTTTATAACTAAAGGAGGATGGGTTCACCTTGACAAAAAAATTTACTCCCTATCACTTGGGGGTCAGCACAATGAGACGTAGTGATCCTGGAGGATTTTACAATATGTTTAGGGAAAGAATTAAGGGGACTCTATTATCTCATATTTTCAACTCCCCAAAGGATCTAATCATAAATGTGTTTGAAGAGAACAAACAATAATATAATAAAGAGAAATGGATTGCATACAAGAAACTTTGTGATATTGTGATGAAATCGGATCCAAATTATGATCCACTAAAGTCTCTTAACCTATTTTTTGTGAAAATTAATGTTTTGATCAATCATTTTGAGGAAATAATGCTTGCCTTGACGCAGAAAAGGACTCAGTTGGAGTCACGTGATAATACTGATATTTTGCAGAAGATTTTGCATGCACCACTTTCCTCTTTCCAAACTAAAATAAGGCCTTCAATGGAATTATCTCCACCACCACAGTTAAAAGATGGGAATGTTGAGGAAAGACTTGAGCCTATGCCTCCACAAAATAAAAATATATATAAGAGGTTGAGAGGTGAGGTAGTTAGTGATAGTGATAGTGATGAGGAGAGGAGGAGAAAAGGCAAGAAAATAATGAAGTATGAAAAACCTCCTATGCCTCAGTCCAAACCTTCTAATGGAGTGAAAATCATTGATGTTGAGGATGAACCAATGTGAGGATACTTGTAATACCCACTCATGTTTTGATTTTTTAGGTTGTGATGTTGTACTCTTTTAGGCATTGGTTTCAGTTGTTTGGTCGAATTCTTTTAGGCTACTTTTCTTGAGAGTTATTATTCTTTCAGTTGATGGTGATTATTGATTATGATGTCATGGATTGATCATATGCATAGATAGATGTGATGATGTTTTCATGTTGATTATTATATGTTGATTTCAGATTATGATATACTTACCCCATACTTGCATGTGTAT
>MU223986.1:1772067-1789646 GCA_018584345.1 Thuja plicata | reverse complement strand
GACTTAGAGAAAATGAGGGGAGAAAGGCTCCCTTTTATATGAAACTAGGGCACAATCTTCTAAGGAGGCCGACATAGGATAATTAAATTCCCATTAAGGCCTTTACCCCTAGGAGAGGACCTATATTAAATATAATTTAGGAATTGACGTTTCATAACCCAAAAGCGGGAAATAACATTTGCAAAGACTGACATCCAGAAACTGCAAGACCCTAAAGTTTGAACCCTGGGTCAAGGTTGAGGTCGACCTTGACCTAGGTCAGGGTCGAGGTCGACATAGACCAAAAAATTCAACCCTGACCTTGAAGTCCAGAATCTCAGGTCTGCAGTCCAGAATGCAGAAATCGAGCTTGAAAGAAGTGGAAAGAGGGGTAGAATAGGGGAAAGCCAATTCTAACTCAGGAACCCATTCTAGGTGCTTGACATGACCCCAAACCACTTACTCGGAAGGCTAAACAAGTCTACAATGGAAGTGCTTCCATTTTCCAACTATACAATACTGTGTTGCCTGAAATTATAGATAAGGATGGAAGTGTAAAATTGTTACTGATATGGAAGGAGAGAGCATAATAGACTATCAACTCTCAATTTGATTCCATTTGTGAATATTTTGATATAGATATGCTAGAAAATAGCATGGACAAAATAATCAGCACTAGCACATTCTTTGAGACTTTTGAAAAGGAATCCAACCAGGTTGTTGTCAAGTACAACCCATATAGAGAAATTTTTTATGAATTCATGAGTCTCAATTAGCCAACGGATGAAGAATATAGTAAATGGGTTAAGATGTATTTGAATGAAGAGTGAGAGATAAACAATTAATTATCTAACTGTTTGATGTGACGATCTGGAAAATAGTTTTTGTTTTTTATGCAAAGGTCATCTTTTTTGAAGAACAAGGTTACAATAACCATGAAATCAAAAAAGATCTTCATCAAAAAATAAAAGGTGGGAGAAGTGCAAGGAATATCATGTTTAAGGCAAATGGCATTTTTTTGTATAAAGATATTTTGTAGCAAGAATTAAGTTGTCCAATGAACTCAGTGGCATGTGTTTTCTCTAGCCTGAAGCTTGTTTTCTCCATTGTTTCTATAAAATGGAATTCAAGTCTAGTAGAAAGGGTTCAAAAAACTTTGAGTCTAGAGTGTCGGTCCCAAGTAAGGTCTAGGTGAAACATTGAGCATATTGTAAAGCATTTTACAGAACAAATTTGAAGGGTTTTGTGTAAAATTTTGCAGGTTTTGAATACATGGATTGTAAAATGTTGTATGACAGAGATTGAAATTGAATATTAATGAAAAATACAATTCAAATCCAATTCTCTCATGTGTACAAGTTTCAAGAATTTTGAATAAATTTGAATCAAGCATTTTATTTTATTGAGTGCATTGTCGTGATGTATGTAAATTTTATTCATGCTTTGATTTAATAGGTTAGTTAAATGCTTGAATATATTTATATATTTTTAGGGTTTGTGCAAGGATTTTGATAAGAAATTTGGGTTAGGGTTGCAGTTGAGATATATTGTAATGTAATATATTCTTAGATCTTAAAGCTATTTTGGTGAAATTTTGTTACACTATAGATTTTTTGCTTATGGATTCAATACCCAATGGGATGAGGCATTGATCAGTGTTGTAGTGTTTTTACTCATATTATGGTGTTTAATTTCATCCATCTTTGCTAAAAAATTGTTAAATCACACAGAATATTTGTATGTTGTTGTATGTTGTTGTTGTCTCATGCTCCAATAGGTAGAGGATCACTGGGAATTAGCCATTTTATAGCATTCTCCCTTTTTATTGAGATTTTATACGAGATTATATACTTTGTTTTGATGTTATTTACAAGTGTGGTGCAGAGATTGTAAATGCATTAAGGGATCACCGTCTCGGGTTTTGCAGAGCCCAAAGTGCAGAAGGGTTTGAGATATCCTTATTAGTTGGTCCAAGTCCTTAAGCTGATTGAAATTTGGAGTTGGCTTCTCCATAGATAACTGTAAGATCAACTTGGTTTTTATTTTATAAGTGTAAACCCTTTTCAGGAACCAAAAAAATCCAGTCCCCAATGGAATAAGGCACTAATCACAACTTGTATTGATTTTATTCTCAATTTGGTATTCAAATTCATTTGAGTCTTACCACAAAATTATTAAACCATGCATTATAATTTATTTGATATATATTTTTGTATGTTCTTTTTATCTCGTGTCCCAGTTGGTAGAGGATCACTGAGAATTAGCCATTTTATAGCATTCTCCCTCTTTGTTGAGATTTTATATGAGATTATATGATTTTTCTGATGTTATTTACAAGTGTGGTGCTGAGATTGTAAATGCATTAAGGGATCACCCTCCCAGGTTTTTTAGAGCCCAAAGTACAAAAGTGTTTGAGATATCCTTGTCAGTTGGTCCAAGTCCTGAAGATTATTGAAAGTTGGAGTTGGCTTCTCCATAGATAATTGAAGGATCAACTTGATTGTTATTTTTTAGTGTAAAACCCTTTCAGGTACCAAAAGAGTAAATGGTTTGATGCATATGGACATTTGAAGCAATGAACTAACTCTCCTCTGCAAGTGGTTTGAAGCTAATCCATCAACTTTGCTGGGAGTTATTGCAATTTTTGTGAAGCAACTCACTAAACCCTCGCCTACCTAGGGTTTGACAGAAAATGCTTATAATTTGACTTTCCAGCATAGGAAAATTTTGGCCCTTGGTGGAAAGTTATGCCTCCATATGTACTTTAAGATGCATCAATTTTCAAATTGGGAGATGGAGGTCGTTGGGATAAAATCCAAGCATTAGACCATGCATCTCAATGTGACTAGTCATGAGAATGAAGGAAAAATAATCACAGAGATAGAAACTAGTGGAATAGGCTTAATTTAATTATGGATTTAATATTTTGTAGGGTGTGAAGACCTATAAAAACTAGTGGTTTCAAGGAATCAATCCATTCCTTAGTGGTTGCTTCAGAAAAGTGACCGAATTCACTAATTAGGCCAGTGGTAGTAATCTTATTTTGAGACCATTAATGTTGAGACCCAAGACTCAATTTGAGCTATGTTTTAGAAGATCTTAATGGGTATCATAATCTACAAGATTTTTTAGAACTTGTGTGTAAATTTGGGGAGTTTTTGATGACAAAATTGAAAGGTGGGGCTAGTAGCTACTAGGCCTCTACAAGGCAAGTACCCTTAAAAGGTGTAGTGGGTTCAAAAAGGGGAATGTTTTCAAAGTTCTTAGTTCTCTAATGATAGGGAATGAAATGTGTACATGTTTAGTCTACCCTCTTCAATAGTGATGAGTTTTGGACTTGTAAGACAAAGGAGTGTTCTAATGAGGATATGGAGCTAGTGGGGCATTTGATGTGAGAAGTTGTATCAAGGGGTGTGTTAGATGTCGAAGGATCTAAAAGGTGTTGTGATAAGTTGACAAAATATACTCAAAGGGATAAATTTCTTGGAGTGGAAGTGTGTTAGAGGGAGTGAATGTTGTGGGTTGTGGTTTCAGTACCCTTTCTTCCTTGTGTGCTCTGCATCATGGAGCCCAAAAACTATGGCAAAAGTTTCAAGTTAGATTAGGTCTCAGTATGTGGGTAATGAATCCCAAAAGATCCTTTTTATAATTTTAATATAACTACTTTAATGCCCATGAATATCATTATGATTCACCTTGAAGCATGTATGTTGTATACTTGCTCTCTTCCATACATGTCCATCATTGATTCTATTTTTGTTCCTTCTCATTGATCCATAAGATAGTGATAAAGCCTTCATGAAACATTACAGAACTGTTCTAGGATACGGCTTTAAACATTCAGTCTTCATAATAATGACATGAGTCTTTTTTATCCATGACAGTTACAAACTGCTAAAATCATTATTGTGCATTTGTAACTCTTAATATCAGTGATATGATCTGTCATTTATGCAGGCCTTGGATCACTTTTTTGAGATACATTTCATGTTTGGTTTAACTTCCACTCACTATGGTTCTCATTTATTCATGTTCTTTAATATAACTTGTTATCTATGTCTTCGTAGAAGTCCTCACAATCATTGACATATTATTGTTGATCATGTTTTTCTATTATTTTTTTATGTCACTTTTTTTTAAATAGAGTTAAAATAACTTTGCCAAAGCTTGGAATTTATTGATTCAACACTTATATAACCTATATCAACCATTGTAATGCATATTAATGCTTTGTGTAATGACCTAAAAATGGTCATCTAAACCCTAGACCCCCAATCTTGATCTCTCATCAAGAAAACCCTAATCTTGATCATCCTTAGCCCTAACCCCGAAGACAATTCATCATCTTTAGTCTGATCTGACCTAAACCCTAGGTCCTAATCCATCATCACACTTGATTAATTAATTAATTTCTAAAATCACAAAACATTGGCAAATAAACCTTAGGTTATTTATTTAATTAATATCTCAATATATTGATTAAATAAACTTCTAAATTGTCAATTAAATTCAAAAAGGAATTAAATTAATAAAGTTGAGTTAAAATGCATTTAAAATCATTTAAATATTTAAAAGTGCATTTTATGTCATCATTTCAGTTGACTGAACATCAAAATATAAACAAATATGTTTTGTTTAAATAACTAATTATTTTCTATTTCTCATTTTGGAAACGATCGAGTTAACTGAAAACTGAGTTTAGAAGTTTCCTAAAAGACTGATTGGTCAGTTCAATTAACTAAATCTCTCATCCAATCATCTTTCGTGCACACAGATTGTGCTTCTTCAAATTGAATCTCATCCACTCTTCAACTTCAATCTTGATCATCAATTCGAGAGAAATTTTCTATAAAAGTTAGCTTCATTTCCTCACAAAGGATCCAAAAAAAATTGTATTGTTATTATGGAGTTTTTTGTTCATTTACATTAAGCATTCAAGTTTCAAGCATTTAGCATTTTAGATTAAATTACTTGTTTTTCAAGCATTTGCATCAACAATATAGGAATACACTGGGTACTAAACTATATCTCAGGTAAATCTTGGATTAATTACTTTGCATTTTGCATATCATATAGCTTAATCATCATTTAAATCCTTCATTTAGAATAGGTCTAGAGTCACTGAGTTTGCGATGACCTGAGAGAAAATCTACACTCCTGCCTATTAGAAGGCAATAAGTCGACTTTGGCTAAATTTTTGTTCATTTCCTAGTTTCATGATTTCATAGATTAGCCACACAATGACTTATTGAAGTGTGTGTCACATATAACAAGAGCACAATTTCACACGCACATTTCTGACACCCACCATGGGGAAAAACAAATTTATGTCCTCACGCTTGAATTAAATTTGAAAATCTCAGGATTCTATCTGTACTCTGATTTTGCAGGTAAAACAATGTATTTCATCTATGTTTTAGCGCGAAGCAAGTTCAAAAATTCCTTCTATCTTCTGTCTATTATTCTTTCAGTGCAATTGAGTTCTGTTTCAACACATTTCATCTTTGTTTCAGTACATGCTATCACTTTTATAACACATTTGTATTTTTTCGTTCATTTAATCATTTCTTCTTGCATGTCATTTATGTAGGTTTCATGTTTTTCTTTTTAGCTTGCATGTCATTTTTGTAGGTTGCATATTTTTCTTTTTAGCTTGCATGTCATTTATGTAGGTTGCGTATTTTTCTTTTTAACTTACATTATGTATGTTGTATTTTTTTATTTTTAGCTTGCATGTCATTTCTGTAGGTGCATGTTTTACTTTTTAGGTTACATGTCATTTTTGTAGGTTGCATGTTTTATTTTTTTAACTTTCATATCATTTTTGTAAGTTGCATGTTTTGCTTTTAGCTTGCATGTCATTTTTGTAGGTTGCATATTTTTTCTTTTTAGTTTGCATGTCATTTATGTTGGTTGCATGTTTTTCTTTTTAGCTTGCATGTCATTTCTATAGGTTGCATATTTTAGTTTTTAGTTTGCATGTCATTTTTGTAGGTTGCATGTTTTTCTTTTTAGCTTGCATGTCATTTATGTAGGTTGCATGTTTTTCTTTTTAGCTTGCATGTCATTTTTGTATATTGCATGATTTTATTTTTAGATTGCATGTGTTTTGCATTTTAATTTAATAAAATAGAAAGACTTGCACTATTTTTTGGGTTTTAATTTGATTTTTACTTATGGTGGCAGGTTGATCATTCTCTGTCTTTCTGATTTTCAGCAGCTTAACGCATCTGTGCAAGTCATTTCATCAAAGGCATTTGGAAAATATCTAGATCTTTTATGCATGATGCGTGTAAGAGAGATAAAAACCAAGACTACTGATTTTGTTTCATGCAGGTTTCCTAAGGAGAAACAACTAAACTTTGTGTCTGTATCATCTTAAAATGGAAGCACTTCCATGTTAAGAACGTTTAGCCCTCCTTAGGGGGTGTTTTTGACCACCATCATATTGTCCCCTTATTTCTTCACCCTCTCCTACTTCTGTGTTTTTTTAGGACCCAATTGGGCATCTCCAGGCACCATCCATCCCATCTGGCACATTTTCCAGGGGTTTTGACTCCCTAGGTCAAGGTCGACCTCGAAATGACTAAGTACAAAGAGAACCGACGACACAACTTAGTGTGTAAACCAAAAATGCAAAGAAAAAAAGATAGAGGAACCCAATAGAGGAACCTGACGTGCACGATATAGTACAGATTGACAAGAAAGTTAAAGTGCAACCAACATAACAAAACCGAAGGACAGTCATGCATAACCAACAGACAGAAACTGAAATTCAGTTGCAGCCCGCAAAAAATGGATCTGACTTCCATTTCAGATAAAGCAAGATTATTCTATTTATAGGATATTAATTTGTTTTTAAATTCATTTCTTTAGGGACAAGAAACATGAATGTAAGTGCTTTAATCAGTCTAGCTGATTTTAAAAACATAGACTAGGAGATCTAGGTACAAGTTGTAAACCTGATCTTAGAGTTAACATTATTTTTCTCAAAACTTGATGATGCCAATCCATCTTATAATTAGATGATGCAATCATTCAATATACATGTATGTGAGAAAAGAAAAGAGAGAGGAGAACATGAATGAAGCATATGAGCACATCTATGGATCAGATTGAAAGTTTCAAGAACAAGAGCAGCAAAAGGTGAATTTGGTTATCAGAACCAAGAACACTGGCTACCGAGAATCAGAGGTATTATTCAATCACAATTAGGTGATAATATTTTTCATGTAAACTAAATTGGATCTACATCAGCAATAGGATATTGCATTTACCAGGTCAATTTGTAATTTTCTATCATTCTAACAAGTGGAGCAAAGTGTAAAAATCCTTTCAAGGAAGGTGGATTTAACAGTCCAACTACAAATCTCTTAACCGAGTGCACACTCAACAGTGTTGCTAAAGCTCCTAACAGAGTATACTTTAACAGGTCTCCACTGATACTCTTAATAGGGTAGATCATCATAAGTGATCAAATTGTAAGCCTTAACCGACCCCTTCCAATCTGTAGATAGTGAAGATTTTTTTGGTTCCGTCCCCACCACAGTTTTTACTTCCTAACAAGAGTTTTCTGCTATATCATATCTTGTGTTATGTGTCAAATTACTTTCATGAATGTTTCTATGAATGTTCACATGTATGTTAATGTTATGAATTGATATAACTCACATCAAGATAGTATAGATCAGATTGAATGGATATACAATTGATTACAAAGGTTAATTAATTAAAGGATACAAAAGTTTTAGAGGTACTAATTCACCCCTCCCCTCTCAGTACATACTTCCCATTAATCCCAACAATTGGTATCAGAGCTAAGTTTCTTCTTGGAAATCTTAAAGGCTTAAGAGAAAAGATCATACAATGGAGAAGTACAGACTTGATAAAAATATTGACAATAAAAAGCTTAAAATTTAGATGTTTTATGAACATTATAAAGAAGCTAGAATCAATATGAGACAGCTGCTAGATGAAAGAAAGAATATGGCATCTTGATGTAATGAGACAGATTATCATGAGGAAAAGATACCAGATTTCTTTGAGTCTTTCGGATCAACTATAAGAAAAGCATCAGATACATCAGAAGAAAGCATCACAAGCCTAACTGAAATCAATCTACATCTAGCTGAACAAGTTAAATCTCTACAAATTGGTCAAGACACACAAATGGTAAGGATAATTGATATCATGAACAATGCTAGACAAGCTGAGCAAGAAAGAACACTAGCTATTGATGATAGAAGAAAGATCACAAAAAAGCTGCAAGAAAAAGAGTCTAAAATACAAAGACTTACAGAGCAATGCCATGAGATTACAAATCAAATTATTCTTATGAGTCATGAAGCAAACAGAATAAATGTTGAGCTCATTGAAAGAATAGAAGCTATCAGTGAACTAAGGGATGAGAATGAAAATTTAAAACATGAAATAAGAATTCAGCAGCAGCATAATGAAATTATCAAGAAATTTGAAGAAAGCAATAAAAGAATGGATGATTTTCTTGAAGGACAACAAAGAGTCAACAACAATACCGGTCTAGGTTTTACCTAGAATGGAGAATCATCAAATCAAATTGATCTAAAGAATGTCTATATAAATTCAAGACCAAGAAATCTTACATGCAATCACTGTGGAAAGCAAGGCCATACATCAAATGTATGCAGAGGCAAAATGAAAGGTATTCCTAAATCTACATCTTCATTCATAGGATTTTGTTATAAATGTAATAAGAAAGGACATAAAGCATATGAATGCAAGTCTAAGATGAAACAACCAAAGAAGAAAACCTACATGGACAAGTACTATCCTACATACAAAATGAATGGGCACACAACTCTTGAATGCTAGAAAAAGAAAAGGCAAGAATGGAAGTCTAAAGGTCAAGAAACTCCCTATCAACCAAAGAGAGTCGATAATCACTATGTATGGGATTACAATACTTGGACAAATTGTACAGCATGTGGTAGATATGGTCACATTTCTGCAAACTGTATGAGATAGTGGACTAGAAATTCTAGAGGCTAGACTAACCCCAGAATGGCATGCTTACATTGTCATAAAGTTGGTCATCTCAAGAAAGACTGCAGAGACCGAATGACAGAGACAAGCACATATCCCAATGGAAACACCATTGAAGATATCCGGAGGGCAAGAGACAAAATGTGGAGAAAAGCTTCAAACAATGATGAAGCTGGACCGAGCAATCCAAATGGTGACACCCCAACCAATGGATCTGGTGACATCACCACCCCCACCTAAGCAGAACAAGTATGGAGCTACATTACCCCAAGCTATTATTTTACATCAATTCCATGATATGTTGATATAATGCTAAATTAGCATAAGAAAGATACATCATGGTATTACTTGTTAAAATCTGTAATAACTATGCTATCGGGTATTTATACCAAAACCTTTCGGTATACACTCAAAGCTTAGACTGCCTACACTTACCAAGAAACATCGGTTAAAAGAAAAGTTTCTAGTATAAATTGAGCCTCATTGGTAAACAAGCAAAGTGAACAAGTTGTCTGCAATACCAAAACCTGTCGGTAAAAGAAAGTGGAACAATGACTGCTCTGAAACATTATGATTGTCACCGAAGGAAAGTGAAGTCTTCACCGATGAACTCCATCTTCATACACCAAGGAGTTGGTAAGCATTTATGACACACATTTTAGGGAAACAGCTATAAATAGGGCAATGAAACAACTCATTGTTCACGACAACCAGAGCAGAGCAACCAAGGTGATTTTTGAGTAGAAAGCGACTGAATCACAAAGCGACCACAACTCAACACAGAGCACTCCTAAGCATATCAAAAATCTTTGCAAGAGTAAATAGTAAGTTCTACATAACCGACAACTCTATTTTTGCACATTTCACAGGAAGCCCTAAATTTTTGAAAATGGCCTCGACATCAAGTACCGTGAAATCCAAGAACACAAAGAAGGATGAGTTCAAGCTCATCAAAAATTTGGCATGTGAGGAGCCTAACTACAAGATTCATCCTAAGGTTGCCTCACAACCCGATGACGTTGGAGCATTCTCATGCATACCAACTAGGTTTTTACTCGTGGAAGATGTTTGATCTTTCATACACTGCAAGATTGCAGAGATAGGAACTTTAGAAGTTGAAGAAGCTTATAAGAAGCTATGCAACAAAGATGGAACACTAAAAGATGAACACAAGAATATAGAAGTAAAATGGCTCACCAATGCCCTAATGTTCCTGAAGGTTTTCAAAACCGAATGGATTCGGTTAGTGCTAAGCCAAATGCATAAAAACAAGCTATGGCTTGATGAACCGAAGGTGATAACCCGAGATGTCATCCATGCGGTCACCGATTACCCTATAAATGAAAAAGTAAAGGCACTAAAGCATCCACCTAAGGTCGAGATCGAGAACATGACAGGAGCCAAATGGGATGGTAGACGACTGAAAGTTACCACCATAACCAATGATGAGATCAAATTTGGTGCATGTGTTCTAGGCTACAAATTCTTCCAAGCAAGCAGATTGAACAACATTGCATTAGGAGCAGTAGACACAGCCTACAAAATTGTGAAGAAGGGTATACAATTAGAATTATCTGAACTATAGATAAATCAATTGAAAGACAATTTAAGGACTACCAGGAATGAGAATTCAAACACATGTAAGTTTGGCTCACTCATAATGTGTATTTTCTTCTATTTTCAAGAAACATTCCCATCGGTAGGAGATGTGAAATGGGACAGCACCAAACCGGTCACCACGCAAATCAGTGAACACATAGCATCACTGGGAGATAAGTTTGAGATAGTCATGGATGAATACTTCAATGTATTCAAAGACTGAATGCAAAAGAGGGTAAAAATCCCTGAACAACTCATTGAAAAATATAAAGATAAGATATGTTTTATGGTTGATACAGATAATACTTACATTAAACCTGTCGTACCGATGACAGCATGGCTTCAACCATTGGAGTATGAAATAAACATTGATCTTGCAACTAAGGCAATTGATGCCTTGATCAATGAACCATTGGATAAGAAAAAACCCAAGTTTGGAACATATGAAGAGGCCAAGAAAAGAATAAAATCTGGCCTAGTTCTTAAGAAAATTGTCAGAAAGAAGGACAAGATGGTAAAGAATCTCAAGAAGATATTGTTGGCAACTGAGGAAGAAACTGAATAGGAAGAGGAAGTTGAACAAGAGCAAGAAACTGAAGAATAGTTATCTATCAATAAAGATGAAGGAAAGGATGACTCCAAGGAAATAGAGTCAGATTCACCACCTCCTCCAACAACTAAAAAGCCAAGGACAATAGTTGCTTCTGTGACAAGAAGCCAAACATCAAAGGATTCTACTCCTTCACCTTTAAAGAAAGGAAAGGTCAAGACATACAAGAGGAAAGTTTCCACACCGAAGAGAGGGAAAAACAAAAGAGGAAGGAAGTTTATCAGAACCCGAGAGGATATTGAAGACACCAAGCAAGATGAAGCTATAGAGGCAGAAAGTGTTAAGGTACAAGCTCCTGAATCTATTGATGACATATGCAAATCTATTGCAAATTTTGGATCTATTACAGATTCAAAGATTAGAAGATGGTTGAAACTCGATCTAGAAGATCAGAATAAAATAGAGGATGTCATCATAGCAAAAATGTACAAGTTTAAATAGGTATCGATTCAGTTTGAAGGCAATCATGTACCAAGAGAACTCTTGGATAGACTATATGCCAGATGGACATTTTCCTTGAAGAATGAGAAAGAAATAAGAGAAAGAGTACTTCTTACTCTCATTCCACCTGAATCAAAGAAGGTAGAAATAGATGAAATTATGGAGAAGTACAAAAAGGATTTCACACCGAAGTTGAGAGCATATAAATTTCTTGAAGGAAAGCTTATAGAGCTGGAACAGGATAGCCATAAGAAATGGTGTAAAATTATGAACAGACCTACTAAGGAGGAAAGCCCTGACAAAGACCTACAACAACAAGATGTTGATAAGGCAACTCAAGATGACACATCTATTGAGTTGGAAAAAGAAGAGGATGACACAACCGGCAACAAGAATACAGATGTTGCAGATGAATCATGGCCAGACACCACAAATGAAAACATTGTGGATATAAACATCATTGACTTCACCGATGACCCAGTAGCGAAAATTAATAAAGATGAAGATGTCACTATTGCAAAGGACACAACCAATGAACAGGCCACAAAACTTGATACTGCACAAGTAACTATTCCAGGAAACATGCCAATATTGATACAAGCTATCAATATTCTGTAAGGATCAAGCAAGTCGCCTGAAAAGGAAACTTCCAAGGATGCAGGGGAAGAAGAAAAGAAAGACAACACCGATGGTCAGAAAGACATCAGAGCCACTCAAGATGTAACATATATTGATAAGGTTATAGGAGGAGATACAAAAAAGGATGCAGACACAACAGAGAAGAATGCAGGCAAAAAGAATGATGAAGCTAAGAACACTGGTGAAGGAGACAAACCTAAAGATGGTACTCCTAAGGAAACTGACAAACATGATACCGACAATGTGAAGGTGAATGTGGAGATGTCTATAGACACTCGACATGCTGAAACTGACTCCAAGCAGCAAAAATAAGCACAATAGGTCACCTCATCGAGCACAACTAAGAAAGCTGAGAAATTGGCAATGGTTTTACATTCTAGTGATTCACTGAAGAAGAAGAAGAAATCAAAGAAGAATAAGATGGAAGTCACCTTGGATGAAATTATTGAAATACCAAAGTGTGACCCATCTACACTTGATTTTGAAGCATTACAAGGATACAAAGAAATATGCCAAAGAAAGGCATTACAAGAGAAGATGAAGAAACAGCACAGGGACTCCATGGTACTAGAGACAACACAAGACATGTTACATCAAATTGTATCTGATGTTGATATTGATCAGAACAAGACAATACTAGATCAATTAGAAACTCTCACTGATGTAATAACAACTTAGAATATAGATGCAGAAAAGGCAATTGGGGAGAGAGCAGAGCTGAAGTACCAGAAAAAGCTCATTGAGTACATCAGCCAAGAAGTGGCAGTAAACAAGGTAAAGCTATCAGAATTCATCACTGAATTGGACCCAATCATAATTGAAGCTATAGCCTTAATTCAAAAATTGAGCACAATAGAAAAGTTCACTAAAGAAAATAGTGAGAACATTGCAAAGCTGGATATATATCTAGCAAACAGTGTAAATAGCTTAACCACTGATGGAGACAATGCATCCAAGTTGCATTATGAGAAGATTATAGAGATAAAACGGTTAAGGAAGGAACTATGGGAAGCAGAGACACACTTTAGGGAAGAAGTAACCGAACTCAAAGCTCAACTTCTACCAAACCTTACACTGCTTCAATGGCACATCATTTCAACAAGGAAACTAATAGCGACTCCTGAGATGTCTGTAGCAAACAGCATCTATGACATGCACTCCAAGATTACACTTAAGCACATGGCTCTTGAGAACCTAAAAGAACAATGGGAGAAAATGATGGAAGACGTGAAGTCTTCACACTCCCACATTTTTTATAAGCTCTAAGGTAAAGACCTTTGCCCTTAATATCAAAAAAGGGGGAAAATGATGAGTACAAAATAAATATGGGAAAATGGTAAATATGTATATGTATATTCATATGGGGAAAATGATATGTATAAGGAAAGATATCATATGTACAGATATACCGGCATATACATAGGGGGAGTCATTAAATGACTAAGGATTATATATGTTGTATATACTTAACATTTTGTTAGTATTTTGCACATATCATTTTTTGATACTAATGTCAAAGGGGGAGATTGATGACATTAATTTTTTATTAGTATGCAAACAACACTTTTGGTAAGCATACACCAAAAGAAAGGACAAGAGAAAACCGAAGATCAGATATTAAGATATCACCAAAATGACTAAGTACAAAGAGAACCGATGACACAACTTAGTGTTTAAGTTGAAAATGCAAAGACAGAAAGACAAAGAGGAACCCGGTAGAGGAACCCAATGTGCAAGATATAGTACAGACTGATGAGATAGTTAAATTGCAACTGATAGAACAAAACCGAAGGACAGTCATGCATAACCAATAGACAGAAACCAAAAGTCAGTTGTAGCCTACAAAAAGTGGATATGACTTCCATGTCAGATAAAGAAAGCTTATTCTATTTATAGGATATTGATTTATTTTTAAATCCATTTCTTTAGGGACAAGAAACATGAATGTAAGTGTTTTAATCAATCTAACATATTTAAAACACATAGACTAGGAGATCTAGGTACAAGTTGTAAACCTGATCTTAGAGTTAACATTATTTTTTTCTCGAAACTTGATGATGTCAATCCATCTTATAAATAGATGATGCAATCATTTATTATACATGTATGTGAGGAAATAAAAGAGAGAGGAGAACATGAATGAATCATATGAGCACATCTATGGATCAGATTGAAAGTTTCAAGAACAAGAACAACAAAGGGTGAATTTGGTTATCAGAACCAAGAACACAGGCTACCAAGAATCAGAGGTATTATTCAATCACAATTAGGTGATAATATTTTTCATGTAAACTAAATTGGATCTGTATCAGCAATAGGAGATTGCATTTACTAGGTCAATTTTTAATTTCCTATCATTCTAACAAGTGGAGCAATGTGTAAAAATCCTTTCAATGAAGGTAGATTTAATAGTCCAACTACAAATCTCTTAACCGAGTGCACACTCAACAGTGTTGCTAAAGATCCTAACAGAGTAGACTTTAATAGGTCTCCACTGATACTCTTAATAGGGTAGATCATCAGAAGTGATCAAATTGTAAGCCTTAACCAGCTACTTCCAATCTGTAGATAGTGAAGATTTTGTGGGTGTCATCCCTACCACAGTTTTTAGTTCCTAATAGGAGTTTTTTGCGATATCATATATTGTTTTATGTGTCAAATTACTTTCATGAATGTTTCTATGATTGTTCACATGTATGTTAATGTTATGAATTGATATAACTCACATCAAGATAGTATAGATCAGATTGAATGGATATACAATTGATTACAAAGGTTAATTGATTAAAGGATACAAAAATTTTAGAGGTACTGAGTCACCCCTCCCCTCTCAGTACATACTTCCCATTAATCCAAACAGACCTTAACCTAGGTCAAGGAAGACCTCAACTTTGACCCGGGTCCCCCTTTCAAGTTTGAAATTTTGTCGGCTGTCAGAGGTCATTAAAAGTTCATTTCCTGCTTCCGGGTCGGCTGTTTTGTGTTCCGAAGTGATGATTCTTAAATTATATTTAATATAGGTCCTCTTCTAGGGGTATAGGTATAATTGGAATTTAATTCTCCTATGTAGGCCTCTATAAAAGATTGTGCCCTAATTTCATATAGAAGGAATTTTTCTCCTCTCATTTTCTCTAAGTCTCTCTAAGTGAAAGCTAACCACTAAGTTATATCTGATGACATGTAACTGTTTGAATGTTTGAAGATGTTAAGTTGATGATCATGCAAGGCATTAAATCAATTAATGTATTGTATTATCATGTATGTCAACTTGATATAATTTGTATGGTCATTGAAATACTGCCAAAGACTTCAAAGAACCGATGAAGCAAGGCTATGCTATCAGCAATGCATACAAGTCAAGTATTCACTAAGTGACTGCATACACCGATGAAGTACACACTAATGGTCAGAGTAAAAGAGTAGAGTCATAGTGTTACCTGATGAGCTAATGCACAGCATTATCAAAGAGCAAATTTACAGTGTTGACTGACGAGCAAAGAACAGAGTAACCCGGCAGAAATAATTTCAGTGTTGCCCGACAGAGAAGACAAGGATGGAGATCCTGATGACAACTAAAGTCACACTAACGGAACACTCAGTTATCACCGATGAATAACTGAAGTGTTGACAGATAGAATAGAGAGTTTAGAAAATGAAAAAATGCTTAGTTTTCAAGAAGCTAAAGATAGAATTAACGAATACTTATCATTGTTTTAATCATCCAGATAAAGCCGGAGATAAGTAAGTGATTTAAAGTTGATTTGTCCAGTTGGCAAGAAGATCTCTTTGAGATAAATCAAGATTTTTCTTTAAATCTATTGGCGAGAATTGTAAAACATTCCAAGAATCAAGAGAGCCAAGAAAAGGGTAAATCATGTCTATAAAGAGACAAACCTAATTCATTACGAATGGGGGATTAGGTGAGGAGAAAAAGAGAAGAGGAAAGATGCTAAAGAAAATCTGAAGGAGAAGAAATTCTTCTTTCAGTCCCGATCAACAAGCTGAGGAAAGAGCTAGATTCTGTAGACACCAACGAACAGTGAGACAAGCATCACAGAGCATAACAGTGTGGAGCAAAGGTATAAGTGATTATATTGATCAGAGAGGTAATGGACTTACAATAGATATGAAAATCTACAATTGAGTTGTATGTATGAACAGATCATTAGTGTTTCAGTTTATCCATTGAAGCATAAAGCCTCTAAACTGAGAAGGACTTAAAAGTCTTTTACAATTGAGATACATCCCAAGGAGTATCAAAAAAATTGATCACAAAAGTAGCATTGGATATCCCCGATACCTATTGATAGGCCAAGAGAGTTTGATCAAGGATGGTAGCATTAGATGTCAGATACTAGTTGACAAACTATTTCTAAATCCTCTAACAAGGTCACACCTAACAATGTGTTTGTAACCTTTAACAGGGTTGTCTCTTAATAGGGCTCACTTCAAAAGAGTGAAAATTTGGGGTACCGGTCCTAGTGGTTTTTTCCCTTAACAGGGTTTCCACGTTAAAAATCCATGTGTTATGTGTTTATGGTTTATTACTTTACTATTTTATAATTCACATATGCATTTATGGATTGATTGGTATACTCTACATATTTACTGTGTTTCGGTAAATAGTTAACTTCTTATCGGTAATCACACAGAAGAGAGATTAACATAGCATTTCGACAAGTAGAAATTTGGTTAAATTATTTCAAGGCATACATATTGTAGGATAGAAGATAACTAGAGACATAATTAGTGGTTATAATTTTTAAGGGTTGATTTAAGGATAAATTTTGAGGCCACTGATTCACCCCCCCCCCCTCTCAGTTATTACTAACAATTGGTATCAGAGCTTGTGTGCTTAGAAGGAAGGTTTCAAGACCTAAGCTAAAGATCACAAGATGAATAGACGAGATGTGCCCAAGTTGAACAAAGATGATTTTTCTTCATGGCTAAGCAGAATAAGAATCCACTTATCAGGTATTGGTAATGATGTTACTCAATATCTAGATGTTGAATATGTGTTTCCCACAGGAGCACCAACAGTTGAACAATTGAGAGAGAAGCTTGAGCACAACTGCATGATGATAGAGTTTGATTCCTCACTCTTTGATGCTAAATTTGAAGATGTCAAAACATGCAAGACTGCAAAGCAGATATGGGACAAACTGATGCTTGTACATGGTGGTGACAAAAATGTTTTGAGAGCCAAGGCAGAAAGCCTTAGAGGAAAGTTTGATGATCTCAAAATGAAAGAAGGTGAAAACATCACTCAGTACAACACAAGAATCAAAGA
>MU223986.1:1760110-1772017 GCA_018584345.1 Thuja plicata | reverse complement strand
AAAGCCTTAGAGGAAAGTTTGATGATCTCAAAATGAAAGAAGGTGAAAACATCACTCAGTACAACACAAGAATCAAAGAGGTAGTCAATGCTATCTGAGGAGTTGGAGGTGTACTAGAAGAAGATACTGTGGTAAGTAAAATTCTAAGAACCTTACTGCCTACTTATGCTATTAGAGTATCTACCATTCAAGATATGAGAGCAGTAGAAAATAGCAATGTTACTCTAGATAGTTTGATTGGAAGACTGATTTCATTTGAGATGAATAACTTTGATAATAGTGTCTTACCAAACATAGAGTCTGCATTCAAAACTTCTATGAGAATAAGTAAATCAAGTCATAAAAACACTATGAGAAAAGATAGTGATAGTGAAAGTGAAGAAGATGATCTTGATGACATTGAAGCACTTATGGCTAGAAGAATGCAAAGAGGCAAAGGTAAATTACCACTTGTTTGTTTTAATTGTAAAGAGATTGGACACTTTGCTGCAAGATGTCCTAATAGAAGAAAAGACGATAGAAGTAATGACAGATCATTTGAAAATAAATCTGACAGAGGTGATTACAGAAGCTACCAACAATCAGAAAGAAGAGATTTATGAGACTACAAGGACAAAGGAAAGAAGATCAGTTACGTAGAAAAATGCAAAGATGATGATACTGACACCGAATCTGATGAAGACATCGAGATGGTGTTTGTGACAGTAAAAGATGACTCAGATGATGATGAAGAAAGGTATGTAGAAACTGCACTCATATCTAAAGTAAGTAAAAATGATGTCTGGATCATAGATAGTGGCTGCACTCACCATATGACCAATGATAAGAAAAATTTTGAGACTTTTGAGTACTATAAAGGTGGGTCAGTAAGAATGGGTAATGACACACCTTATCCAGTTGAAGGTAGAGGAACTATACTGTTGAATAACCAGATAAAATGTGAAAATGCTTATTGAGTAAATGGATTGAATTATAATCTATTGAGTGTTTCTCAGTTGAATAATTTAGGTCACAGAGTGGGATTTGAAAATAAGAAGGCAAAGATCTTCAATAAATCAGGAAATATGATTGGTATCGGTGAGCAGACAAAAGGTAACTTATTCTATCTAAATGATACTGACACCACTTGTTTGATTGCTACAAACAAAGACATATGGTTGTGACACAAAAGATTGTGTCATGTGAAATTTTACAACATGATAAAGATTAGAAAAAAGAGAAATGTTAGAGGCTTACCGATGATGACCAAGCCCAACAACATCATGTGTAAGAATTGTCAAAAAGGTAAAATGACAAAGTCTAGTTTCAAAAGTAAAACCCATACATCTGATGCAATTCTAGAATTAGTCCATACTGATTTATGTGGACCTATTGTTATGCCCTGCATCCCCGTCCCTATATTTTATGTGCAAAATGTTGGGTCCCCCCTTTTTTGTTTTGATTTTGGCTCTTGCCTTGTTTTCTTTGCCTTTGCTTCTTTTGTTTCTTTCTCTGGGTTTTCTTCCCCGCGGTGTTGGTTTTTTTTTGTGTTTTTTGTCCTTCATGTCTCCGGGACCCAGTCCCAGAGTTGGTAGTTTGATTTCCAGAAGCTGGACTCTGGACTCTAGGATTCTTTACCACAATGTCTCCTTGTAAGAAGACATGGTTGTTTGGAATCCTTGGGCCCAGAGTCTGGAGGTTCACCTATTCTGAAGTTTGTAGAGAGAAGGTAACTTACTTTTACCTCGGGTATAAATAATATTTACCTGTCATTTTTACAGTTACCATGATTAAAACACTTAAGAGTTTTCAGAGTGATTCATAGGTCATTTGAGTGCGAATTAAGTGCAAGCTTCTCTAATCTTAGTGGGTAACAATGATTTGATTTTTGGTAGCTGTTCTTGACGTTGGAGGCGAAAGTTGTTGTAGAGCAGTCTAGAGTTGCTTCCCTTCACCGTTCTTCAGATTCCAGGTTGGTGTTTCTGGTTCTTTCCTTCATTTTCTGGTTTTGTTTCGTGTTGTTGTGTGTCATTTTCATTTTTTCTTCATTTTTGTTTCCATTTCTGCTTTGCATCTATCATCTGGTTCGCCACCCGTTGGTGGGTTGGCTCTGCTAGAGGGTGGTCTGCCCTCTATGTAGATGTAAGATAATGTATATGTTTGTACATTTTGGCTTTATTTTAGGGTAGCTACTCTGCATTCTATTTTGGGTGTATATTAATGTATATGATGTGTATTTTCTGTAATCTTATGTATATACACTTTGGACCTTGACCCTCCTGCATGTCTTGTGTATATTTTGTATATATGTGTTATGTATATCCTTTAGAGTGTCAATTTCTTCATTCTCTATCATGAATCTCAAACTGACGAGACAGAGCTCATCGAGATAGAGTCGCCACGGTTCGAACTCAGCACCTCGCTGGTTTGAACCATGATGGCTTTCTCTCTCCTTTGTCTTGTCATATTGATGGCGGGATTAATTTCCCACGTATGGCATTTAAAATGCATCTAATCTGGCATTCATTTTTTTCCCCATGTCAGCCCACTTGTCCTAATCAATGCCATAACTGCCTTTACACCGCCTGCCATTTTCCCATGTGCCAGCGCAGGTCAACTAGTGTATGGTTTTGTTGCCAATCTCATCGGCAACGGCTAGTTTGTCAGACTCCTAGCGGGACCTTGTCCTCCACTTTTTCTGTCACCATGTCAGCACATTCCAAAATGCTTAAGCCATGTTCTTTTTTTTTTTAGACTCTAGAACTTTTGGATATATATGCACTAACGTTTTCTTGACAGGTGCAGGCTGGTAGAAAATATCCAGGATTTTTCCATATCCTTGTGTGTCCTGATGGTTTTCTGGTCTTGCAGGTTGTTGATAAGCTGATTCAAAATGTCTGATGACTTTGCACCTCCTGATAGCCTAGAATTACCAACCACTTCCACCCGGGTAGCCAAAAAATTGAAACTGGAAAGAATGTTGGCAAAGTTGTCATTAACCTCCAATTATCCGACGGATGGAGGTATTGCGGGGTCTAAAATAGACTCCAAGGTTCAAGAAATGAAAGATCTAGACCCCGGGAGTTGGGCCAAACTACAAGGTCTAATCCAAACCATTTACAGGTTGAAAGAACAAGGGGACAAAATATCAACTTACTTAGCTGCCTCCGGCATCATCAAGGCCACGAATTTTCCATGCACGGTGCAGTCCCCCAAACTTATTAGGTAGATATAATCTAGCCACTCATTTAGTATTGCTTCCAGATCCCCAGCCGCTGCAATATCCCACCATGATCGTCACATTAGACGCTCCCACCTTTGCTTCTGTGTTGGGAATTCTACAATTCAAAGGGTCGTCTGTAGTAATCACCAGGGCCAACTCACTAAAGGAATTCGGTGAGGCCAAAACTATTTCCCGGTAGCACCTCAATAATCATTGGTTAAAGTCTTCGAAGTGGGACTATAAGAGAATGAAATTGGAAATTCCCCGCAGGGACTTCACGGAGCCCATTCAAGCAGGCATAATATTTTTGTGCAAAATCTTCAAATGGCCCCACGCCCGAGAATTCTCGGCATGGATGTATTATTTCTTATACTGCATAACAACACATAGCATGGATTTCAACTAGGTGGCGATTATATCCAATCATGTGGATACACAGATGCAGACTGTTGCCCAACATTCACAATTTTATATGACATCGTATGTGTTGTGGGCATTAGCACAGCAAAGGCTGGCTTTTAAGGGCCTTGGAACAATTTGAGAGCTTGAAAATGGTCTAGGAAAGGTTACACCTTGGGATCATTATCCCCAGTTACAGTGGGAGCTAAGCTTCCATAATTTTTGCCGGTTAAACGATCCCTTCGTTTACCATAACATGCTTACACTTACCTAAGATTCTGGGTACCACCTCTCACAGGCTGCAATGGCACTGGTCAACTCCTATGGCCGATATTTCATTCAATTTAGGCATCACACTTACATCAGGGTGACAGGATTCAACGGGAAGCCCTACCTCCTTCCCCAGTATTGCGGGGATAGGATTATTCTTTTAGAATTCTGCAGGCAGATGATGGATCTGCACGCCCTCTTCACAGTGAAGAAGGTCACTAATGTCTCATTCCCATTTTCTTGCAGGGATTATACATGCAGCCTTGCCGTGGCCTGAGAGGTGGATAATGAGTTAAAAGGGTTGGGGCTGGTTGAATTCAACCATACCCGGAAGAACTATGATCCTCATGGAAAAATTACCATTGCACTACCAAGGGCATCCCCCCCACATGAAGACGACATTAAAGATTTCTAGGCAGATTGCCAGGACAGCTTTGATCTTAGGGCCCGGCAATATACAAGAATGAGAAAAGGGCTCATGGAGGCGCTAGACCTTCTGACCTTCCCAAAAGGTTTCAACGACGGCAAGCCACTGGAGGATCCAACGTACAAAGGACAGGGGCTGGATAAATTGGACCTCCCTCCAGTGGATTGGGCCACTCCGGAGGATTTGACGATTGAAGGGGTATGCCACCCCATCATAGAAGCAAGCCACAAGTATTTTTCCTGGGTGTGCCCCAAACGAACCCGCAAGAAAGCGGCGGTCAAGAAGACCATCCCTTCTTCAGCCGGCGCCGGACCTTCTTTGTCCGCCGCGCCCGCTGAAGCAAGTGTGAGTAAAGGAAAGCATGCTTGGAGGAAACCCCGTTTACCTAAATCCCCAAAGTTGACGAGTTGAAGATAACCAGCTATTCCCCCTTAAAAAATAATCACATCTCCCAACCGAGCCCCGCACTATCGAGACCCAACTCTCACATGCTTGGAGGCCCGGGAAATCTCATTTCTCTGGACAACCTTTACAGGCAAAGTTGGCCGGTACCCCGGTACCCGGTGACAACTTACCTTTGTTGGTGGACCCGATCACAAAGTCCCGTCAACACCTATGAGGACAAAGAGTTATTATGGAGATAGATATTTTATTCTTTGTGTGATGATTACTCTAGAATGATGAGTCATGTTTTTAAAAGATAAATCTAAAGCATTTAAAATGTTTAAATGGTATAAGGCAATGGTTGAGAAATAAAGTGGTAAAGAGTTAAAATTCCTAAGGTCAAATAGAGGAAGGGAATTTTTTTCAAATGAATTCACTAACTTTTGTAATGGGCATGGAATGAGAAGATAGGTCTCTACACTGAGAACACCACAATAGAATGGAATTGTTGAAAGAAGAAACAGATCCATTGTTGATTGTGCAAGGACACTGATGATAGAGAAAGGGATCACCCAAATCTTTTGGAGAGAAGCTGTCAGTACTGCTGTTTACACATTGAATAGAGTACAATTGAAGAAAGACACCAAGAAGACACCTTATGAGCTATGGTATGGTTACACACCAAATATAAGTTACTTCAAAAAATTTGGTAGTCAGTGTTATATCTTAAAAGATGATAGAAATGGAAAACTTGACTCCAAGAGTAATGAAGGAATCTTTCTAGGGTATTCTACCAAGAGCAAGGCTTATAAATTTCTAAACAAAGCCTCTAACAAAATTGTTGAAAGTGTAAATGTAAAGATAGATGAATTTGTAGAGAAAAATGAAAAGGAAAGAACCAGAGGACTACAATAGGTTTACTTACAATGAGGAACCTGACACTCTACCCAACCAATAATGTAGAGATTCTGAGCAACAGATCATTGCACATGAGCATTAGGCTGCAAATACCGACGATCAGAATATTTCTCAAAATGATGCACAAAGTGATGGAGAACAGAATGAAGAAAAAAATGATGATCAAGCTGATAGACAAAGAGCTAAACCTGTACTTGCATGATATGTCAGAAGGAACCATCCATAGAACCATATCATAGGAGATAAAAAGGCTGGCATGAGAACCAGAAGTAATTCTCTAAATACAAGATGTCTTATTTGTGATTATGAGCCCAAATCTATCAATGTTGCACTTGATAATGATGAATGGATAAGTGCTATGAATGAAGAGATTGAGAAGATAGAGAAAAAAAAGACATGGACACTTGTACTGAGAGAAGATGATAAGAATGTCATCTGTACAAAATGGATATTCAAGAATAAATTTAATGAGAATGGAGAAGTCACCAAAAATAAAGCAAGACTAGTATGCAAAGGGTATGCACAAGAAGAAGGAATTAAATATGGAGAGACCTTTGCACCCGTTGCTAGGCTAGAAGGAGTAAGAATATTACTTGCTTATGTTGCATGTAAAGGATTCAAGGTATATCAAATGGACGTCAAGTCTGCATTCCTAAATGGAATACTTGAAGAAGAGGTATACATTGAACAACCAGAAGGGTTTGTTGATCCAGACAAGAGGGACATGGTATGTAGACTTCACAAAGCCCTGTATAGATTGAAACAAGCACCTTGAGCCTGGTATGAAAGACTTCATTCCTATCTTATAAGTATTGGATTTGTAAGGACTAGTTAAAATAGTAATCTTTATTTAAAGGAAGATACTAATGCTAACATTTTTATTGTTGAGATATTTGTTGATGACATAATATTTGGAGGCAATGATATGCTATGCAAATCACTTGCAAATGAAATAAGAAAAGAGTTTGAGATGTCTATGTTTGGAGAGATCAAGTTCTTTCTTGGTCTGCAGATCATGCAACAATATGAAGGCATTTTCATTACATAATCCAGGTACATCAAAGAAGTACTGAAAATATTCAAGATGGAAGAGTCCAAACTAGTTGGAACACCGATGGAAACTGGATGCAAACTGACAAAGGAAGACAAGTCATCAGAGGTAAATCAGACTTTGTATAGATCAATGATTGGGAAACTCATGTATGTTGTACATACTAGACCAGATATTTCACATGCAGTAGGAATAGTTTCTAGATTTTCTGCTAATCGCAGGGAATCACATATGACTGTTGTGAAAAGAATCCTAAGATATCTAAAGAATACCGAGGAATATGGTTTATGGTACAAAAGAGAAGGAAAATTTGAACTTAAGGTCTTTACCGACACTGATTGGGCTGGAAATATTGATGACCAGAAGAGCCCAACTAGAGGAGCATTCTTCATTGGTGAAAGACTTGTCAAATGGATCAGCAAGAAGCAAGGATGCATCTCTCAATCTACTGCAAAGGTAGAGTATGTTGTTGCTGCTGCAAAGTGCTCAAATATTGCATGGATCAAACAGTTACTGGAAGGTATGCATATAAAAAATTTAGAACTAGTAATTATCTATTGTGATAATAAAAGTGCAATAAACATTTCCAAGAATCCAGTAATGCATGCTAAAATAAAGCATATTGCCATCAAGTATCATTATTTGAGAGAACAAGTTCAGGAAAAGGAAGGGATACTTGAGTATGTGCAATCAAAGGAACAATTGACCGATATCTTCACCAAGCCACTGCCCAAGGATGCATTTGAATACTTGAGAAAGAGACTAGGGGTCAGACCCTTGTCTACTGGTCAGTAAGCTGACTAGAAGGCTGCATCAGCCTGTATATTATCAGAATATCATTCATGTTGATGCAAGAAGAGAGATGGACAAAAAAGATACATATATACACAGCAAGGTATTTATCTACTCCAAACACCATAGTTATTACCGATGGATTGGGAAATTCAAGGAATATATTATGGATTGAAAGTATCCATTTGACATTGTTGTCAAATACTTGTTTTGCAAAAATCTGTGTTTGCAAGGATGTTTGTTTGGAATTGCTGTCAAAGGGAGAGATTTTATCCATTATCATCTCAGGAAGAGATCATATCCATCGAAGTATCCAAAGGGAGAGAATGTAACAAGAAAGGGAGAGTACACATAAAGGAAGAGAATTGTAGACAAGAGATCGCAAGAAAGGAGAACACTCAAAGGGAGAGAGTCTGACACAGAAGGAGAACACATCACATCGGAGAAGGAAAGATTCTACATCTATCCAGTGAACGGATTCAAGATAGAAAGAAATCTGCAAGAATCAAATCAAAGCTATTTGAGCTTACCGAAAGCCAGACATTTGTATTAGTTACATTAGAACAACTTGATGAAACTGTATATTTTATATTGTATTAGTGATAGTATAGTATGATAATTTAGTATATTTCCATCAATGCCAAAGGGAGAGATTGATGACATGTAACTGTTTGAATGTTTGAAGATGTTAAGTTGAAGATCATGCAAGGCATTAAATTAGTTAATGTATTGTATTGTCATTGATGTCAACTTGATATAATTTGTATGGTCATTGAAATACTGCCAAATACTTCAAAGAACCGATGAATCAAGGCTATGCTATCATTAATGCATATAAGACAAGTATTCACTAAGTGATTGCATACGCCGACAAAGTGCACATCGATGGTCAGAGTAAAAGAATAGAGTCATAGTGTTACCCGACGAGCTAATGCATAGCATTACCGATGAGCAAAGTTACAGGGTTGACCGACGAGCAAAGCACGGAGTAACCCAATAGAAATAATTTTAGTGTTGCCCGATGGAGAAGACAAGGATGGAGATCCTGATGACAACTGAAGTCACACCGATGAAACAGTCAGTTATCACCGATGACTAACTGAAGTGTTGACTGATAGAACAAAGAGTTTAGAAAATGACAAAATGCTTAGTTGTCAAGAAGCTAAAGATAGAATTAACAGATACTTATCATTGTTTTAATCATCCAGATAAAGCCAGAGATAAGTAAGTGATTTAAAGCTGATTTGTCTAGTTGGCAAGAAGATCTCTTTGAGATAAATTAGGAGATTGCTTTAAATATATTAGCAAGAATTGTGGAACATGCCAAGAATCAATAAAGCCAAGAAAAGGGGAAATCATGTCCATAAAGAAACAAACCTAATTCATTACAAATGGGGGATTAGGTGAGGAGAAAAAGAGAATAGGAAAGATGCTAAAGAAAATATGAAGGAGAAGAAAGTCTTCTTTCAGTCCTGATCATCAAGCTGAGGAAAGAGCTAGATTCTGCAGACACCGACGAATAGTGAGACAAGCATCATAGAGCATAACAGTGTGGAGCAAAGGTATAAGTGATTATATTGATCAGAGAGGTAATGGACTTACAATATATTTAAAAATATACAATTGAGTTGTATGTATGAACAGATCATTAGTGTTTCAGTTTAACCATTGAATCATAAAGCCTCTTAACCGAGAAGGACTTAAAAGTCTTTTATAATTGAGATACATCCCAAGGAGTATCAAAAAGTTTGATCACAAAAGTAGCATTGGATATGCCCGATACCTATTGATAGGCCAAGAGAGTTTGATCAAGGATGGTAGCATTAGATGTCAGATACTAGTTGACAAACTATTTCTAAATCCTCTAACAAGGTCACGCCTAACAGTGTGTTTGTAACCTTTAACATGGTTGGATCTTAACAGGGCTCACTTTGGAAGAGTGAAAATTTGGGGTACCGGTCCCAGTGGTTTTTTCCCTTAACAGGGTTTCCACGTTAAAAATCCATGTGTTATGTGTTTATGGTTTATTACTTTACTGTTTAACATTTCACATATGCATTTCTAGATTGATCGGTATACTCTGCATATTTACTGTGTTTCGGTAAATAGTTAACTACTTATTGGTAATCATACAGAAGAGAGATTAACAAAGCATTTCGACAAGTAGAAAATTGATTAAAGTATTTCAAAGCATACATCTTGTAGGATAGAAGATAACTAGAGACATAATTAGTGGTTATAAGTTTTAAGGGTTGTTTTAAGCATAAATGTTGAGGCCAATGATTCACCCCCCCCCTCCCTCTCAGGTATCACTAACAATATCAAGCATAATCATAAGCAAACAACTATCAAACAAGCAAGAATTTTACATGTCCTCAAGCTTTCAAAGTTCAATCAAAGTGTTCAAGTCTTCTTCTCAAGCATTCAAGTTCTTCATTAAAGATCAAGTGTTCAAGCATTCAAGCCTTTGAATGGTTTTGGTTCAAGAATTCAAGATTCATCATTCAAGCCCTAGATCTATCCATCATGGTGGTATGATCTTCCTTAAAGATCCTTTGTACATCCTCAATACTCATTCATTCTCTCTTCAAGGTGGATTCCAAGCATACAATCATGGAGGTTTATGGTTTCTAATATTGAGTCCAAGCTTTCATATTTACATACTTGTTTACATTCAAAATACAATTGCATATCTATTGAATATCATAGCTTCATTATTAGATTTACTTCTACTACTTGTTATCATTCTTTACTTCAATTATTGATTTCAAGTTTAATTCCTAAATCAGGGTTTGACTAAGGCAAACCCCTCCCCCCCAACAAACAAAATATTTTTCTTGTAGGTACAGGTTCATAACAGCAGATCGGAGTGCATATTCGGATACCCTTTTTAGAAAACTTTCAGGATCCAAAAACAAATTTTCAGTCGGAGACTTTTGAGGTTGATTCTACCCTAGGTCAAAATCAAAAATTTTGGGTCAATGGTGACATTGACTTGAGGGTCAAAATCATAACTGTGTTAGAACGGAAAAAGGTTTCTGGGTTTTGTTCGTCTTTACATTTCTATTCCAAATTTGGTCTTAGATTTTCTAGAAACTGAGTGCAGACCCCTAAAAATATAATTCTTCATATCTGTAACATTTCAAGGTTAGTACTTTTCTCCTATCCATTTCAATTAAAGTTCTTAATCTTTCTAGATATATCACACATTCTTTTCTAAAAATGAGAATTTAAGATCTTCCTATTTGCTCTTATCTCCAAATGATTGATTCATTTATGCATTGATCCTTCCTTTGGGGTTAATCAATTTGGATCCTTCATTTGTGTATCTAAAGATAAAAGGGGAGCATCTTATTTACCCCCATTCCTTTTTAATATAATACATTTTAAATGTTATATTTTGGTGAACCTGCGATAGACAACTCTTTATTTTTTGTGTTAGATGCTTTGCCTATTTTCCTTAGAAATTAGATCTTGCATGCATATTAAATTAGTTTTCTTTTATGCTCTTTCATTTTAAAACAATTAAAAAAAAATCTACATACTCATAAAAATATAAAAACATTTCTTGCATTTCATTCACTATAAATATCTTTAAGATCCTTTGGGGTATGGTTATTTTTCTCATTATGCTTCTTTTATCATCTCTTTATAGTACTTACGATGTGTATGAGAGTATCATCCATTTCATTATGTTTGTTAATCTTCATGTTTCACTTGCTTATGCTATTTTGAGATTAACTAATACTAGTCTTCCTACTTTCAAAACTTTCATCAAGGATTTGTGTAGTGGACTTATTGCTCTTTTGGATTATGTGAAGAATTGGGTAGATGATACCCCATTTACTAATCTTACTAATCCTAATCCTATCATTCCTAATCTAGTTCCTAATCCTCCTAATCCTCGTCCTATCAATCCTAATCCAATTCCAAATATTCTTATTTCTATTTCTCCATCTTCTATCCCTAGTTCTTCCCACACTTATGATGGGGCTCAAGCTAGGGTTCATGATGAAGATGTTCAATAATCCTTTCATTTACCTTCCCCTTATTATCTGATTCATGATGATATTAAAGGGGAAAACATGTTAGAATAGTCCCAAAGGATAACTGAGAGGGGGGGGTGAGTCAGTTATCAGTAACTTCAGTTCTTTTTACTTCTTTAACTTTAGAATACAAGAAAGTAAATGCATAATCAGATAACACAGTACTCAACACACAATTTGATTATGGGGAAACCAAATGGTAAAAACCCCGGTGGGAATTAGCACCGACAATAAACTATACTTGTTTGTAGTAATCCATGTTAGAATATATTTCAACCCTGTTAGGAGTTTTACAATACAATGCAATAAGTATAGTGACCTGGTTAAGGGTCAGACCCTGTTAGGAGTCTTTTACAAGTAACCCTGTTAGGGGTGGTGGACTCACTATCCAAAAGCTCACTGCTTGATGGTGAAGGCT
>MU223986.1:1668342-1740301 GCA_018584345.1 Thuja plicata | reverse complement strand
CTAATTAGTCTATCTAAGAAGAGAAGGAGAGACATCTCTTTAATAGAGATGTGAGAGAGGAGTTGCATGGTAACTCCCATATCTATGTATGCCACATTTCAATAGTGTGTGAGACAAGTGTAGGATTACTCATAAGGAGGAATAACTAAAAAAGAAATTACAATAAAATGAATTATCCTCACACTTGTACAAGAAGACAAAATAGGTGTAGGGATTCCATTAGAATCTCCTACTTACATTAGTACAAGTAAAGATTAAATTCTAACAGTTTTGCATTGTAGTTGCATGGTGTTAAAACATAATAACCTCTTAGTTAGAAATAACTGAGAGGGGGGGTGAATCTATGGCCTAAAAAATATTCCAATAAATCAACCCAAAAACTTAGTAGCACGATATTAATCCTCTAGTTATCTTTAGTCCTACAAGATGTATGCCTTCAAATATAGTTATCAAATAACTACTACTCGGAGTGCTTTGTTAAACCTTATTCTTAATGTTTACCGAATAGCAGTCTTTCATTTACTGAAAAATAGTAAATTGCTTAGTGTATACCGATCAATCCAGATTAGTTGTGTAATGAAAAACACTAAAGTAATGACTCATAAACACATTGACACATGGATTTTTAACGTGTAAACCATGTTAAGGGAAAAACCACTTGGGACCAGTAACCCAAATTTTTCACTCTTCTGAAGTGACCTCGGTGAAGAGCCAACCATGTTAAAGGTTACAAACACACTGTTAGGTGTGACCTTGTTAGAGTATTTAAAAGAATAGTTTGTCACTTGATATCGGGCATCTCTATGCTACCTTCTATGACCAAACCTAGTGTAGTTTATCAAATGGTATATGGCATCTCATGCTATCTTCATGATCAAACTTTTTGATACTCCTTGGGATGTATCTCAATATAGAAAGGATCTTCAAATCCTGCTCGGTTAAGAGACTTTCTGAATCAATGGTTAAACTAAAACAATAAATGATCTATTCACATATACAACTTATACTTGTAGATTTTCAGATCTATTGTAAGCTCATTAAACCATTCTAATAAATTTATATTTTCAATACCTTTGCTCCACTTTTTTCTTCTCTATGATGTTGTGCTCTATTGCTGGTGTCCACAGAAATCTTTAGCTCTTTCTTCAGCTTGATTGATTGAGACTGTATGAAGTTTTTCTTCGTCAGTTTCTCTCCAGTTTCCTTCTTGTCTATTCACTCCCCTTAATTCATAATGAATTAAGTTGTCTCTTTATAGACATGATATCATTGTTTCTCTCTTCTTGATTTTCTTGTTCTTGGTGTGATCCTCAATCTTAGCCAATCTTGAGTTAAAGCATAACTCTTGTTTTATCTAGTAGAAATCTTCTTGCCAACTAGATAAAACAACTTTAAATCCTTTACTTATCTCTAGTTTTAAATTGTCAATTAAAATAATTTCAACAACCAGTTAAGTCTATCTTTAGCTCTGCCAGCTAGATATTTTTTTATTTCTGAACTCCAGTTAACTTTGGTGTTTTAACTCTTTGATAGCTTCAGTCAACACTTCAGTTTTCCTTAGGCTTCTCCATCGATTAACACTGTAATTCTAGCCATCGGTAATGCTTGTGATTTTTCTCATCGGTAATGCTCGTCAGTTTATTTGCTTGGGCATCACTGTGACATAACTTTCGGTTATCTCTACCCTTCGATTTCCACTAGTCGTTGGTGTTTGAAGTCACTTTAGTGAATGCTTGTCTTTTATGCATTACTGAAAGCATAATCTTTATCTCTCTGATTCTCTAAAGTCTTTGACACTTTGAATATAACTGATCAGATTATATCAATTTGACATCAATGACAATACAATCCATTAACTGATTTAATGTCTTGCATTATCTTTTTGCATTTCGGTGATCAACTTAACATCTTCAAACATTTAATCAGTTACATGTCATCACTCTCGCTCTCTCTCCAATGTGAGTATCTAAAGCTTAGTTCGATCAATCTTACTTCTACCAAGCAGTCAAGCTGCACGTCAATAAAGACATGATCGATTACCTATGTTGACAACAACAATTTCATACAAGAAATGTTAGTAGTTTTTTACCGTCCTAATTCCATTTTTGGGATCGCAATAGAAATCTGAGATCATTTTACTTGTCAAATTTGACAGTTGAATTTTTTAGTCAATCACAGTTGATTGTTTGCACAAATTAGTCTTCTAGACTCTAAACTGGTAGAAATCTCTCAGCCCATTCTCATGTCAAAATTTTAGTCAAACTTGGTCAACCCTACCAAATTTTAGGTTAAATTTGGTCAACATGACCTCAAAACAAATGCACATTGTGTCCTAAATGCTTGCAACCTCTTCCAAATCAAATCAGATTCTTCCTACATCACTTTAATCAATCAATTTTCTTCTGATCATTGGGACATCTAGCCATATTTTGATTTTTCTCCCAAGGGGGCATGATCAGGACATCAACAATTCAGTGATCCCATCATCAATCAAGACTCCATCACTTAGGGCATCTCAGCTTCATCACATCAAATTAAGTTGAGATTATCTCTAAATCAAAGGCAACCCAATCAATTGTCTTATACAGTAATGGATACACTCAAAAAAGAGACAAGATCAATCTTAGACGAGTCATTCATTTCTGAAACCAGACACATTGATCAAATTGGCTTCATCACTTCAAATTAGGTTAATTTTTGCTAATCAAATCTCTTAACGGTAATCAATTTCATCACTTCAAAACAAACTGGTTATTCATTCAAACCAATCAAAAGGTTTAAGAGTTCTGGATAGATGTTTAGTTTCATCGCTTCAAATCAAACTGAGCATTCTATTTTATATCTTTTGATCAATCTTCATCCAATCAAGCTTGGAGTCAGTCTTCTTCAAAAGAATGGTTTCATCGCTTCAAATAAAACTATTCATCTTCCCATCGCTAACAAGTATTTGAATCAATGCGTTGATCACACATCAATTCAAAGAGGGAAAAATGTAATGACCTCAAAATGGTCATCTAAACCCTATACCCCCAATCTCGATCTCTCATCAAGAAAACCCTAATATTGATTATCCTAAGCCCTAACCATAAAGGAAATTCATCATCTTCAGTATGATCTAACCTAAACCCTAGGTCTTAATCCATCATCACACTTGAATAATTAATTAATTCCTAAAATCACAAAACATTGGCAAATAAACCTTAGGTTATTTATTTAATTAATATCTCAATAGATTGATTAAATAAATTGCTAAATTTTCAATTAAATTAAAAAAGGATTTAAACTAATAAAGTTGAGTTAAAATGCATTTAAAATCATTTAAATATATTAAAGTGCATTTTATGTCATCATTTCAGTTGACTGAACATCAAAAGAGAGACAAATTTGTTTTGTTCAGTTAACTAATTCTTTTCTATTTTTCATTTTGGAAATGATCCAATTGACTGAAAACTGAGTTTAGAAGTTTCCTAAATGAATGATCAGTCGGTTCAGTTAACTGACTCTCTCAACCAATCATCTTTCGTGCATGTGGATTGTGCTTCTTCAAATTGAATCTCGTCCACTCTTCAACTTTTGATCTCGATCGTCGATTCAGAAAAGTTTTCTATAAAAGTGAGATTCATGTCCTCACATAGAATCCAATTTTTTTAGTATGGTTATTATGCAGATTTTTGTTCATTTAATTTAAGCATTCTAGTTTCAAGCATTTAGCATTTTAGATTAATTTACTTATTTTTCAAGCATTTGCATGAACAATCTAGGAATCCACATTTCATTTGGGTAATAAAACATATCTTAGGTAATTCTTGGATTAATTGCTTTGCATTTTGCATATCATATAGCTTAATCATCATTTAAATCCTTCATTTAGAATAGGTCTATAGTCACTGCATTTGCAATGAATTGAGATAAAATCTACACTCCTTCCTACTAGAAGGAAATAAGTCGACTTCGGCCAATTCGTTGTTCCTTTCTTAGTTTCATGCTTTCATAGATTAGCCACACAATGACTTATTGAAGTATGTGTCAAATATAATAAGAGAACAATTTCAGACTGACACTTTGGACTCAAACATCCCCTTTGTTGCTTTGAAAAATAGGCCCAATTGGTTTAAAATCATTCAAATTTAGAGGCCTCTAATACAAAACTGTTGGCTATTTTTGCCACCATTTATCCCATCACAAATAATCGATCTAAGCCACCCTCAGCATGGGCTACAACTTTTTTAGGGTGGAAATATGTCATGCTATCTTCGTGGGTGGGCCAACACATCATATTATCTTCCAGGGTGGGCCAACATGTAACCTTTTCCCAATTTCACAATTTGGCAATTTGGTAAGGGAAAAAAGGCATCTTTCTGAAACAACAAAGTTTTTTCAATTTCGCATTTCCTTCCTTCGGCTCGCTGGTGGTAAGTGAAAAATGGAAAAAAAAATTCCTATTTCACATAGATGCCTTTCCCTTGCGAAATTGTGAAATTGTGAAAAGGTGGCGTGTTGGACCACCTTGGAAGATAATACGACGTGTTGGCCTGACAAAGTTTCAGCCTGGGGTGAAGGAATCTGAGATTTGTTATCTATGTTGGGCTTAATAGTGGCAAAAAAAGGCAACAGTTTCCAACGTGTGTAATGGCTATAAAAAGCAGACATTGTTTTTTTATTTTTTATTTTTTTAAATCAAATTGCTACCTAGGGGTAGCTACCAATATATTCCATAAGAAAGAAAGATTACATATCATGCACACAAAACATGCGCCAGGATTCTTACAACCTCTACAACTTCCTGGGCATGCCAAATTTGTGCATCATAAAACAAACTCCCATTGACCTTCATGACACTCTCATAGGTTTCCAATTTGTTATTTTTTATACCATTCCTCAACACATTAATGGTGTCCACCTTCTGGGTGTTTGCCTGAATTTTCTCAACCGGGAAGGCATCTGCTACCAAACCTGTGAAGGCATTCTTTTTGAGGTTCTTCAACCCTTAGAGAGAGATGACCTGTAGATTAGATTTTACCACTTTGTGAATGACTTTCTCAATGATCTTGAAATCATCCAAAGTTTTAGCCACAGTGTACACCAGTTTGACCAGCGGAGCATTGTTGTGGATGTTCCACTCAGGGAGAAGAGCATTGCCCAATATAGTTTTCAGAGTGTCCATCAGCACATCACCATCGATTATAAACAATATCCTTAGCCTCGCATCTACAGCCTCGTTACATGCACAACCAAAATCAATATTATCTACTACTTGCTCTATCATTTCTGTGATATCGAATGAAGCATAAGCATCTCTAAATAGATATAGGCAGTCAAAAACTCGTCAACCTCTACTCAACTAGATAAATTAGAAACTTTGCCACAACAAAAATTTTGAACATCCATCCATAAACAAGGAAATCACATGGCCCTCTCCTAAAAAATCAAACCAGAGCCGTACCAACTTGGAGTGAAAATCCTTCCCGCCTCCCGACATTCTCAGAAATAGTCTTCTGAAATAGAAAAATTAGCCAAAAAATTTGCATCCCTATTGCTCTCATGGAATACATGTTTAATAATGTAGTCCATGTCTGCCAATGATTCTAAAATGACATTGATCCACATCCTTGACTTCCAACTAGGTGCCAGCCCTGGAGCTAAAATTTGAACCACATTCAATGATTCCCCTTTGATATCTACTACTCACATATTATTGTGATTACAAGACTTAAAGCCACTGTACAAGGTATCAAATTCAACATCATGATTAGTACCATCTGGGAGTTTAATGGAACCACCCCACAATATCACTGAGATTGTCCCTAATATAGAAACCACTCCCTGGAGGACCAGGGTTGCCTCTTGAGGCATCATCAAAATTCATCTTTAGGCAACCTGAAGGAGGGTGCATCCATTGAGCATCCACCCTAGAATTCTCACTCGAGGAGAGTTCTTTTTGGGGAATCAAGTGAGGTCATGATTGAGAAATTGCAAAATTGGAAAAATATGACATGTTGGCCCACCCAAAAAGATAACATGACATCTTTCCACTATGAAAAAGTTTTAGCCCATGATGGAGGTGGCTCAAATCCATTATCTGTGATTAGATAAATGGTGGCAAAAATAGCCATCAGTTTCCAACATTGTTGACCATGTTTCCTACTGTTGGCATTTTTTGCCACCGTTTAGCCCAGTGGACATAGCCAATGAGAGACACCTTCATCATGGACTAAAATTCTGTCAGGGTGGAAAGATGTCAAGTTATCTTCGTAGGTGGGCCAACACATCACATTTGCCCAATTTTTCAATTATGCAAGGGTGAAAAAGAATCTTTGCAAAATGGCAAAGTTTATTCCATTTCGCATTTCCTTCTTTTGTCTCACTGGTGTTAAGTGTGAAATGGAGAAAAAAAATCTATTTCGCAAAGATGCCTTTTCGCCCTTGCGAAATTACAAAATTGGGAAAACATGACAAGTTGGCCCACCTTGCAAAATAATATGACATGTTGGCTTGACAGATTTTTAGCCCATGATGAAGGTATCTCAGACTATTTATCTATGTTGGTCTTAATGGTGGAAAAAATAGTCAACAATTTCCAATATGTATGATGGCTATAGCAAACACACATTGTTAATATTAGTTGCAAACATGCATTGTTAATATTGGTTGCAAATAATTTTGTTAGTATGGGGGGATGCAGGAGCTCCCTATTCTCATTCCCAACATATAAATATATATTATGTGATCTTTTACAAATAAATAGTCATTGAAAACTTCACAAAAGAAAATATAAATAGTCACATAAATCAACTTAGAACATCAGTCACAAAGATAAAACATGATTGCATATCAACAATACCCAAAATGATTAAATAGGCCAAAGTAAATAGAAGGATGGAAAGATGGGGAGAGGGGTAGGGGGATATATGTGTGGAAGATGGAGAAAAATGGGTATATGGAGAAAACTAGAGAGGGTTTAGGGCTTACAGTTAAGGGCAGAAGGCTTATAGTTAAGGTTTTGGGGTTTGGAGAAAGAGAGAGGGTAGAGAGGGAGAGAGGGAAAAAGGGAGAAAGGATGTATAGTTTAGGTCTAATGGTTATAGGATTTAGAATTAGGGTTTAGGTATTAGGGTTTAGGTTTAGGGTTCACACACTATTTGTGTGCAATGTTTCATTTCAAATAGGAATGTAATAAACAAGTTAAAATACTCAAACTACACTATTAAAGCAAATGTGGTTGAATGTGGTTGAATATGTAAGGGGCATTTAAGGTTGACAAGTGGGATGGAGGTTGGGATTGGAGGAGGTGTGACATGAGGTTGACTTTTATTTGGGTTAGGATTTATTAATACATGGATTAGGATTGTGCAAATTTTTAGGGAGTGATTAGGCTTGGATTAGAGGGCAAGTGGGAGATTTTGAAGGATGTGATGGGAGGAGAGAGAATGAGTGGAGGGTGATTTAGCTAGTTAAGTGTAATTAACCAACTTAAAAATGGATTAGCATGTGTAAAGGGGTTGGGTTGTGTTGGAACCATGGGTTAGGTGGTCAAGGCTTGGTTTAGTTAGGGGTTAAAGTTAGAATCCATGTGCCCAAATAGATTAGATAGGGTTTATTTAATCAAAAGAGGAATAAAGGGATAAAGTAAATTATTTAAACCAAATAATAATGTTTGTTTTAATTAATATAAGAAGGGGAAGGAAATTAATTAAATGGCTATGGGTTTCCATTAGATAATTAATTGGACTATAGTTAATTAATTAAATTAATTAACTAGTGGGATGACATAAATAAATTAAATAGTTAATCAATAATACCTTGAGGGAGAACTAAAATAGATTATGAATTTCATAAATAGATTTAGGTGTATTATAGGTTGTATGACTTATAGAGAGAGAGAGAGAGAGAGAGAGAGAGAGAGAGAGAGAGAGAGATTATTCCTATTAAATAATATTTTGAATAGTAGTTTACCAAGTTATTCAAGTTAGTCTTTTCCACAATGAAATAATTGATAGGAGCTAACATTCTCACTCCCCCATTTCTGTGAATGTTAGAGACTTTGATTCTCCTACGCTGTGGTACTTTTCAAAGAATTTTTTGTAACAACAACATGTGCGTAGATATATTCTATTGAGTGTTGTATGAGATTAAAGAATATGATCTAGGATTTAATATATACTATTGTGATTCACGTGGAAATGTATAATTATAAAAGAAAAAAATCTATGGATCATCCTAATTAGAACTTAATATAGATCATATCCCTTAGTTTATTTTGCTTCACCATCTCTTAATTAACCTTCTTTTGAGATAATTTTTTGTATGGTTGAAGACTTCGGTTGTCCATGCTATCTAGTTTTATTTAGAGGTCAATGTTAAATATTTTTTTAAACATTTCATATTTTTATAGTTGAATTAGGTGTGGCTGGACCCCTCAAAAGTTTGATTTCAATATCTACCAGTTACCATCACAATATGAATATAGTTAATAGCACCAAAAAAGGACAAAATTATGAATTTTCACCACACATATCTTATTTGTTGATTCAATGTCATAATGTATACAGTGATGCCTGCACATATTCTGTCCAGTGGGAGAAAATAATCCTAGATTAATAAAAGTGTGTGCATAGTTGTGGGATACATATGGGTAGTTTCCTACTAGCGATGACCATAATGGAAAACACGACATATTTTTCTCATAGTTAACACGAGGAGGTAATATGAAACGGTGCCTACACTTTCATATGAATGAAGGCTTATTGTAATCCATCCAATCTTCTTCTGACTAAAGAGGTTCAAGTTTATTTTTTGTGAGTGTTCCAAGATGTTATATTTATTATGTATAATACAAATGCTAGAAATGTTCATTTCAGAATCCACAAGATGCAATCAATATCCCCACACTATTCACCATGTTGGAAAGCCAAAATTCACATTAAAGTGAGTCATAGAAAGGGAGGACAAAATTAATAATGGTTAAGTGTATAGATCGACAAATAATATTCACTTCATCCTCGAGCAGAGGGAAATAATGACAAACACGACTTACAGTTACCAAGGTAAAAAAAAAAGAACTTGTTTAGGTGCAATTTTTTGTATGTGTCAAGGCTTCACTTGTCTAAGGTGTATTGTTTTGTGAACTGGTTATATTTGGATGTTGTTTGAATGTTCCATATTCCTATCATAAGCTATAAGTATTATTGTACAACCAGTAGAGAGGTTGATTATGCTTTCTAATGAATAGAGTCACTATCCCCAATTCATTCACCATGTTACGACCCAAATAGCCAATTTCAGTGGGTAATGATAATCCTATGCAAAACCAGAGAATGGTCAAGTGCATCACTCCGCATATGATATTCACTTTGTCATCATGGAGAAGACAAGAACAAAAAATGTCGCTTACTATTATCAACCTAAATACAATGTGGTTCTATGCACCCTTCATTTACTATTCAGTTATCTAAAAGGCTCGGTTGTCCATGCTATGAGAGGATGTATTTGCATAATATAATCTTTTTCTATATCCTTATTGTTATTTTTTTTTCTTATTGTGTGACCCCTCAAAAGCTTCAGTATAGGTTGCACTACCACCATCACAATAACATATGCATCACGACATTCCAATGCAAAATTACCAAATCCACTAACTTGCAACAATGTAGAAGTATAGCATGATTAATAGCATACATGTGAGAATAATATAAGTGAGCTTCTATTCAAAAATGGTTTTAAACATTTTCATTCATTTGCACCATACGTCGATCAAAGATAACTCGCAACAGACCCTTCATCATGGGTTGAACTTCCATACATAAGTATGCCAAAAGTACATGCTATATGACAAATCTTCCCATCTCTCATGTTATGTCGCATTAGGTTTAACAACATTTTTTTGCTTGTCTATCCCAAGGGAAGAATGGAGCAATATCACTATACTAATAAAGTACTAAACTCGTATTTAACAAATTGGAATACGTTATTTGTTAGACATAGCACAAACATGCGTCCAATATAAGTGGAGTTTCATTTAACAGTACCTAAAAGCGTATTTTACCTTTCTATGGACCAAAAGACCCTCTCCAAGAGTTCACATGGAAAAGAAAAGAAAAAAAAAATGCAGAACACACAAGTGACTGTGTTAATCAACATTGGATACATCTTGAATTCATCAAATTGTTTCAAAATGACATATGAACATTGCATTTAACTTGTAAGGTATGCATAACGAACTTGAAGAATCTAGATTGGATGCATAACTGATGCAAACTATTGTCTCACATAAACTCCAGCAAAATTATAATACTGAGAACATAATTGACTGTATGGGGATAACATACATTCCCCACGCCAAGATAGAAAGTATTTGTCATCGAAAAATGGAAATATTTAAAATTTTAAATATCAATTTGGTGCAGGAGCACCCTAGATAATCTAAGTGTTTTTATTGGAACTTATGGATTCCTTGAAGTTCCTAGTGGCCTCTAGGTCAATTTAGAAATAAAGGTTTCATATTGGACACCCTTTGTAATACCTAGTCCCAAGATTGACATTTAATAAGCCCTTGGTCAACTATTGGTCAAATAATGTCCTAAACCTTAAGGATAGGTTATTTTCTCATATTTTCATGTTTTATCATGTTTAGATCCATGTGGGATCATAAATTATAGGTTTGTACCAAGTTTGGCCACTTAGATTGAAAAGTTGCAAAATATTGCAAAATTGCTAAAAGTTGTCAAGCAACATTAGCAACTTTTGTCAAATGTTGTAAAATCCATTCCCAAATGGATAATTAGTTTTAAAATTGGATGTAACCATTGATAATTCCTACATAATCCCTTATAGGTGGGTGGTAGGACAAATTTTTGTAATTGGCATTCAAAATTAATAAAAATTAACCATTTTCTTGTAAATTCGAGAAACAATGAATTGGTACGGAAGGTTGCGAATAAAAGTATGATAGATTAAGGTATCCATGTGAATTATCTTCCATTTTCATTTGGTTCCATGTCCTAATCTTTTTTACATCAAAATTTATTACATTTTTACTCTTGCTTCCTAGTTTTTAGGCCCTAAATCAGGGTTTCGTAAACAATTGTGCATATTTCTTGATTCCACCATGGGAATCTAATGAACCTTGGTGGAATTCATGTATTGACAATTATCTTTAAGATTATGCAGGTTGGGTTTGATAATATGAAAGGATATGGGTTTAGCCTGATGCCCTAGGTGTACATGACCATGTGTGCACCAATCAAGCGATTGAGTACAGTCCACATAACTCACCATTGGAGATTCATCAATACCTAAATTTTAGACTAATGAGTCCTTGTGCATTCCTTCACATTATCCAAGTGTTGTATTGGATCCTTTTTGCATGGAAGGGGTATCTATAGTGTATTTGGAGGCCTAATTAGCCCTATTTACTTAGACAAAGCAGTGTGTCTTTTGTTTTCCTTTTACTTCCAAGCATTGGTGTTTTGGTATAATACCTTAGGCCATAAAGGGTATATGAATCTCTATTTTGTTTGGGGGGTTATATGGAATACTTTTATACTAAGCCCAAATTTCCATTTGAAAAGGTTGCAAGCCTAGAAGGGGCTTATCATAGCAACCATACCCAAATTAGTGTACATGGTGAGTAGGATCATTAGATCCTTGTCTTAGGGACCTAAATAGACCAAATCCTTGAGTATAGGTCACCCCTGGTCCTTAAAGTAATTATAGGGGGAATTTGAGTCAAACTAGTGTAAGTGCCTAATGGCCAACCATTGGGAGTTGGTGTTGAAGACTTGCTAGAACCTAGTGATTAGGTTGCCATGTTTGGGATAGGTTGTTATAACCTAGATACAATTCATTTCTTCACTTTTTATATGTGTAGAGGCACTCTACCTCTTGGTTTTTGAATATTTAAAGGACCAACTAGTCCTTTTGGGGCTTCTGACTGTCCACTCTGCATCAAGTGGTATCAGAGCATGTCTGCTCCTAAGGATGAAGAAATCCCTGCAAGGGTTACAAACATGGAACTTGCAAGGATAGTGAGAGAACAGAAGGCAGTGAATGTAGCCCTGACCAAGAGGCTTCAAGAACTCAAGAACAAGGTAGAGAGGGGAAGAGAAGACATGTCTGATGGTGAAGAAGGGAGTGAAGAGGAATATGACACTCCTGATCATAATGAGAAGATTCTTATAGACCAGAGACCCCTCTTAGATGCCATGTCTATGGGGAGAAGAACCATGGAAGAGAAGTTGGACTTACCAACTTTCAATGGAAATATGAATGCAAACTTGGCCTTAGATTGGATTGAGGCCTTGACAAGCTTCTTTGAGTGTGAAGAAACTTCTGAGAAGCAAAGAGTAAAGATGGAAAAATCCAAGTTGAAGGGAGCATCCCTAACTTGGTGGAATTTCATCCAGACATAGAGGGTGAAAATGGTAGAAGCATGATCACTTTGTGGAACAAGATGATGGTATTGATAAAGGATACATATGTACCTAAAGATTATGGGGTACAAATCCATAGAAGGAATAAAAACCTAAAACAAAAAAGACATGGATGTAGGCTCATATACTGAGGAGTTCCTAAAACTATGCATGAAGACTAATGCAGCAAAGAATGAGGAAGAAAAACTAGCAGGATACATGAATGGTCTCAATGTGTCCATTCAAGAAGAAATAAGCCTACATAGCCCTACATCAGTAAACAAATGTTATCAGATGGAAATCAAGGTAGAGGATAAATAGAAAAGAAAGCAAGACTTAGGCAAGGGAAAGAGCAATGGTGGTGGAAAGAGTTTCAAAGGAAGGGGTACCTCTTGGAATAGAGGACAATATAGTGGTAGAAGAAAGACCCCTGACCAAGGCCAATGAGACAAAGAACATGGTGAATCCAACTTCATAGGGAAATTTAGGGGAAGGAGACCCTTCAATAGAGGAAGAAGTAGAGGAAATGGACCTTTGAAATGTTACTATTGCAACCAACTAGGACACCATGCAGGGAGATTCCTGGAAGAAAGAAATAACAACAACCATGGAGAAAGGGGGACACAACTCATTCAAGAAGACAAACAAGAGGACAATACTAATCCAAGGGATTTAGAACCAGAGGAAGGAGCATGTTTGATGATGAGGTAAGCTTTCCTACAAGTACCTCAAATGAATGAACCACCTCAAAGGAGGAGCCTCTTCAGGAAAAAGATTAAGTGTCATGGCAAGGTATGTAATCTCCTCATTGATTCAGGTTCAAAAAAAAATTTGGTGTCTCTTGAAATGGTCCAAAAAATAAACCTACCTAAGAAGCCACACCCCTTTCCCTACCATGTCTCGTGGCTAACCAAAGGTTAACAAACTCTAGTAACTGAACAAGCATGGGTAGAATTTTCTATAGCAAATTTCAAAGATAAAATACTATGTGATGTAGTGGAAATGGATACTTCCCACATCTTACTAGACAGACCTTGGCAATATGATGTGGATTCCACACACCATTATAGGAAGAACACCTACTCCATCACCAAGAATGGGGTAACATTTACCATGAAGCACCTACCTGATGCTAAAATAGAGAAAGAACCTACTGTAATCATCATAGGCGAAAAGGAAATGTTGCAAGTATTGAAGGAACACTGAAGGCTTTGTACTGATCTCTAAACCCAAGGATAGCATAAGATCTGATGATAAGGATCTCATACCAAATGAATTTAAGGAACTGTTAACCAAATACAATGATGTCACTGCTAGTGACTTGACCACAAGCCTCCCTCCCTTAAGAGAAATCAGTCATCAAATAGACCTAATACCTGGTTCTTACTTACCTAATAAGGCTCCACATAAGATGACACCTGCTCAACATGTAGAGATTACAAAATAGGTCAATGAACTGTTAGAAAAAGGCTTAATTGAACAAAGTCTTAGCCCATGTGCAGTCCCATCTGTCCTTGCCCATAAAAAGGATGGTAAATGGAGATTATGTACAAATAGCAGCGCCATCAAAAAAATTACTATAAGATATAAATTCCCTATCCCAAGAATGGAGGATTTGCTTGATCAATTGGGAAGTTTATGTTACTTCACAAAAATTGATTTGAAATCAGGATACCACCAAATACGGATAAAGCCAGGAGATGAATGGAAAACAGATTTTAAAACAACTGAAGGCCTTTTTGAGTGGTTGGTGATGTCATTTGGGCTGAGTAATGCCCCAATTACATTCATGAGACTCATGAATGAAATATTTATTGATTTTATTGGAAAAAAATTTGTTATATATCTTGATGATATTCTAATCTTCAGTCATGGCAGGGAAGAGCATCTTGACCATGTTGAACAAGTTTTGAGGAGACTTCATTAGCACAAGTTAGTGATTAACTTGGAGAAGTGTATGTTTATGAAGAAGGAACTTGTGTTCCTAGGGTTTGTCATCTCACAAGGCACCCTAAAATTGGACCCTGAAAAGGTTGAAGCAATTGTCAATTGGCCTCCACCCAAGAACCAAGGTGATGTTAGAAGTTTTCATGGTCTTGAAAATTTCTATACGAAATTTATTAATAACTTTAGTCATGTGTGTGCTCCCATGTTGGGCACTATCAAGGGTGGTAAAATACTAGATTTTTATGGACTAAAGAGGTTGTAGATGTATTCCAATACCTAAAGAACAAAGTGTCTCAATATCTAATCCTAGTGCTTCCTGACTTTAATAAGGTATTCACTATTGAAACTGATGCAAGTAACTTGGCAATTGGTGTAGTCTTGAGCCAAGAAGGTAAGGTTGTAGCATTCTTTTCTGAAAAGCTAAATGATGCCAAGAAAAGGTACTCTACATATGATTTAGAACTCTATGCAATGGTGCAAGCACTGAAAAAATGGAGGCATTACTTACTTCCAAAAGAGTTTATTATTTATACTGACAACCATGCATTGAGCTTCTTAAATACTCAGGAAAAACTTGGATTCAAACACATCAAAAGGATGGAACAATTGCAGGCATATACATTCAACATTAAGCACAAAAAAGGGGTAGCAAACAAAGTGGTTGATGCCCTAAGCAAGAGGGTTGGTTTGATTGAAGAAGTATAACTTGAGAGTGCATGGATTGACTCACTAAAACTTTTGTATGTAGATGATCCACATTTTGGAGAAATTTTTTAGGTTTGCACCAAGATGATAGGTAAATATCATACTGATTTTTTCTGATTTTCTAATTCAGAATGGAATCTTGTTCAAAGGGGCTCAACTATGCATACCTAGATGTTCCATGAGAACAAATATCATAAAATAAAAACACTGTGGTGGCTTGGGAGGTCATTTTGGAATAGAAAAAACAATAGACCTAGGAAAAAGGAGTTACTTTTGGCCAAAAATGGGAACTGAAGTCAAAAAGTTCATAGAAACTTATACCATTTCTTAGCAAGCCAAAGGTGTATCTACTAACCAAGGACTATACCAGCCTCTACCAATTCCCACTAGGCCATGGGAATAAATTTCAATGGGTTTTGTGATGGGTTTGCCTAGAACCAAACAGGGTTTTGACAGTGTGTTCGTCATAGTGGATAGATTTAGCAAGATGGTCCACTTTGTTCCCTGTAAAAGCACAAATGATGCATCTCACATAGCACATCTCTTCTTCAAGGAAGTATTCATAATTCATGGCTTACCTCAAACAATAGTTTCAGACAGAGATGTTAAATTCCAAGGACATTTTTGGAGGACTCTTTTCAAAAAGCTTGGCACAAACTTAACCTATAGCTCTGCCTATCACCCACAAACTGATGGGAAAACTGAAGTGGTCAATAGGTCACTTGGCAACCTCCTAAAATGTCTTACTAAATAGAATTCCAAAATTTGGGACATGATCTCACCTCAAGCAAAGTTTGCATTCAATGAACAGATCTACTAGAAAAACACCTTTTCAAAATGTTTATGGACTTCACCTAAAAGGTCTATTAGATTTGGTGGAATTACCTTCTGATTTCAGTGTGAGTGCACAAGATGAATATCTAGCAAAGCTAATCACCAAGGTACAAGCAGAAGTCAAAGACACATTGAAACAATCTACCATGAAATACAAAGCACAAGTAGATAAGAGGAGAAGAGAAATCCATTTCCAAATTGGAGATAAAGTACGTGCTTACCTAAGAAAGGAGAGACTACCCAAGGGAAAATACTCAAAGATACACATGAAGAAAGTTGGGCCATGCACCATTCTCAACAATATGGGTGAAAATTATTATGAAATATCTCTTCCTCCTACACTATCAATCTCTCCTATATTTAATGTTTCAGATCTCACCCCTTACAAATGTGTTTCAGATGTGACCAATGTGCAGGATCCACAAAATGAGGAGGATGGGGACTATATCACAGATCTTCCACAAAGCAAACCAATGGAGTTGGAAACAATTCTTGACTCCAAATTGATGAAGCAAAAAAGGAAACAAAAATATATGTAGTATCTAGTAAAGTGGAAAGGACTCCCTAACATTGATGCTACCTGGATGACCGAGGAACAAATCAAACAGCGTGGCATTACTATTGAGCAGTTAAACCTCAAGTGGGAACTTGAGTTCAATGTCTCATGGGGAGTATGGTGCAGGAGCACCCTAGATAATATAAGTGTTTTTATTGGCACTTATCTATTCCTCTATTCCTCAAAGGTCCTAGTGGCCTCTAGGTCAAGTTAGAAATAAAGGTTTCATATTGGACACCCTTTGTAAGACCTAGTCTCGAGATTGGCATTTAATAAGCCCTTGGCCAACTATTGGTCAAATAATGTCCTAAACCTTAAGGATAGGTTATTTTATCATATTTTCATGTTTTATAATTTTTAGATCCATGTGGGATCATAAATTATAGGTTTGGACCAAGTTTGATCACTTAGATTGAAAAGTTGCAAAATATTGCAAAATTGCTAAAAAGTTGTCAAGCAAGATTAGCAACTTTTGTCAAATGTTGTAAAATCCATTCCCATACGGATAATTAGTTTAAAAATTGGATGTAACCATTGGTAATTCCTACATAAGCCCTTATAGGTGGGTGGTAGGGCAACTTTTTTGTAATTGGCATTCAAAATTAATAAAAATCAACCATTTTCTTGCAACTTTGAGAAACAGTGAATTGGTACAGATAGGTATGGAAGGTTGGCAATGAAAGTCTCACGGATTAAGGTATCCATATGAAGTATCTTCCATTTGAATTTTTTTTCATGTCCTAGTCTTATGTACATCAAAAGTTATTGCATTTTTACTCTTGCTTCCTGGTTTTTAGGCCCTAAATCAGGGTTTCATAAACAATTGTGCATATTTCTCGATTCCACCATGGGAATCTAATGAGCCTTGGTGGAATTCATGTTTTGAAAATTCTCTTTAATATTACATAGGTTGGGTTTGATAATATGCAGGGAGATGGGTTTGGCCTAATGCCCTAGGTGTACATGACCATGTGTGTACCAATCAAGCGATTGAGTACAGTCCACATAACTCACCATTGGAGATTCATCAAGACCTAAATTTGAGACTGATAAGTCCTTGTGCATTCCTTCACATGATCCAAGTGTTATATTGGGTTCTTTTTGTATGGAAGGGGTACCTGTAGTGTATTTGGAGGCCTAATTAGCCCTATTTGCTTAGACAAAGTAGTGTATCTTTTTTGTTTTCCTTTTACTTCCAAGAATTGATGTTTTGGTATAATCCCTTAGGGCATAAAGGGTATCTGAATCTCTACTTTTTGGGGGGTTTATGTGGAATACTTTTATACTAATCCCAAACTTCCATTTGAAAAGGCTATAAGCCTAGAAGGGGCTTATCATAGCAACCATGCCAAAACTAGTGTACATGGTGAGTAGGATCATTGGATCCTTGTCTTAGGGACCTAAATAGACCAAATCCTTGAGTATAGGTTTTTAGTAATAATTGAGAGGTGGGTTGAATCAGTGGCCTCAAAAATATTTGAATAATCAACCCTTAAAACTTAGTACCACAAAATTATACCTCTAGTTATCTTCATTCCTATAAGATGAATGCCTCCAAATACTTATATCAAATTACTATTGCTTGGAATGCTTTGTAAAACCTTCTACTGTAGATTTACTGAATAGCAGTCTGTTAATTTACCAAAAGACAGTAAATTATCTAGAGTATACCGATCAATCCAATTAAGTTAAGTGTAATGCAAAACACTTAAGTAATGAATCATAAACACATTGACACGTGGATTTTTAACATAGAAACCCTGTTAAGGGAAAACCACTTGGGACCGGTAACCCAAAATTTTCACTCTTTTGAAGTGAGCTCGGTGAAGGGCCAACCCTGTTAAAGGTTACAAACACACTGTTAGGTGTGACCTTGTTAGAGGAAATAAAATTTTAGTCTGTCACTTGATATCGGGCATCTCTATGCTACCATCCTTGATCAAACACTCACTTGGCCTATTAATAGATATTTGGCATCTCATGCTATCTTCGTGAACAAACCTTTTGATACTCCATTAGATGTATCTCAATATAGAAAGGATCTTTAAACCTCACTTAGTTAAGAGACTTTCTAAATCAATGGTTAAATTGAAACAGTATGATCTGTTCACATATACAACTTATACTTGTAGATTTTCAGATCTATTGTAATCTCACAAAACTATTCTGATCAATATAACTATGTTTATACCTTTGCTCCACTTTGATTCTTCTCGGTGATGTTGTGCTTTGTTGCTCGGTGTTCGTAGAATTCTTTAACTCTTTCCTCAACTTGTTGATCAGCACTGTATGAAGTTGCTCTTCATTAGTTTATCTTCAACATGCTCTTTTCTTTTTCTCCCCACACCAATTCGTAATGAATTGATTTGTCTCTTAAATAGACATGATATCACTATTGTTAGGTTCTTGATCTTGGCATGATCCACAATTCTCGCCAATCAGATTTAAAGCGAAACTCTTGTTTTATCTCACTAAGATCTTCTTGCCAATTAGAGAAATCATCTTTAAATCAATCACTTATCTCTGGCTTATCTTGTCGATGAAAACAATGATAACTACCAGTTAACTCTATATTTAGCTCTGTCAGCTAGATATTTTGTCATTTCTGAACTCAAGTTAATTTTGGTTTAACTCTTTGATAGCGTCGGTCAACACTCAAGTTCTCCTTGGGCTTCTCCGTCGGTCTACACTATGTTTCTGGCCATCAGGTTTGCTTGTGATTCTGCTCGTCGGTAATGCTTGTTGGTTTTCTTGCTTGGGCATCACTGTGACTTGACTGTCGGTGATCTCTATGGATCAGGTTATTCTGACCATCAGTGTTTTTAGTCACAATGTGAATGCTTGTCTTTTATGCATTACAGAAATCATAATCGTTATCTCTTTGATTCTCTAAAGTCTTTGACACTTTGATTATAACCGATTAGATTATATCAAGTTGACATCAATGACAATACAGTCCATTAACTGATTTAATGTCTTGCATTATCCTTCTATATTTTGGTTATCAACTTAACATCTTCAAACATTCAATTAGTTACATGTCATCATAGGTCACCCCTGGTCCTTAAAGTAATTCTAGGGGGAATTTGAGTCAAACTAGTGTAAGTGCCTAATGGCCAACCATTAGGAGTTGGTGTTGAAGACTTTCTTGAACCTAGTGATTAGGTTGCCATGTTTAGGATAGGTTGTGATAACCTAGATACAAGTCATTTTTGCACTTGTGATAAGTGTAGAGGCACTCTACCTCTTGGTGTTAGAAGATTTGAAGGACCAACTAGTCCTTTAGGGACTTCTGACTGTCCACTCTGCATCATGATCATATTTAGTTTTACTATAAATGAACACAATTAAATATTTTTCATTGCATGTATCACATGCTCGAACTATAATTCAACCTCTATCAAAAACAAGTGTTAACAAAATTGTAGTTATATTGAAAGCAATAAGTCCCATCCGACAACATTGGGAACTAAAATAGAAAATAACAACTATTGGGTGTAGAAAAGAACATTGCATTCATAAGTTATGCATTCACCACCATTCAAAACATTAAACATCGTAAAATACTACTTTTTCAAAAATCATAATGTACCTTAACAATCAAGATTGGATGAGTAAGAAATGCTTAATTTTGTGATATATAAACTCATGAATAATAGTTGAAATCAAAACACGGTTCAATGTACAACAACAAAAGATGCAACATTTGCAAAAGACACATTGCTGTCCATTTCACCAGACAATTATGTTTACTTTCAAAATATCATTCATAGTTAACCAAAGTGTAATTGAACACATTTCAATTTATTTTTTGTTACATGTATTGGAAACATACATTCAATATAACTGATCTTATATTCAATAGCAGTCATAACTAAATGCTTGTCCTCTTCGAACAATAATATTGTCACTAACACTTCAAATAAAAGAAAAATAAATATCTCAACCATTCATAAATTTTTCCCCGCTTAGCATGGGTGGTGGCCGAGGGGACACCCATTGAATAAATATCAAGTAAAGCCATGCACACGAGCTTTAAGTACATGTCTTTCCATGACTCCATGCTACTTTCCATCACTTTGAGTATGGCATGATACTCATCTTTTCCAACATTCTCTATTTTTGCCTTTGTCTCAAGCCCTGCCTCGAGCTTCTTGAAAACCATCTCCTACTGACGTGATTCCAGCTATAGCTCCACGTTCTTATCAGAAATATGTACAAAACTCTTATTCAGTTCAGTGTATCTTATATTTAAATTAGTGTATCTCATCTAAACCTCACTCAACATCAACTTCAGCCTTGCGGGACTGCAGCCCCTCCGTGAGCACTTCAGTGTGTACATCGTCCATTCTCAGAGAACTACATTATGGTTCAAGTGGATCCATTATCGTGTGAAATTTTTTAATGCCCCTGTCGATGGTGCTTTCATTGGGTAGTTGCCCTTTCTGATGGTGCTTTGGTTGGGGACTTTCCACCTGTGGACGGTACTTTCTTTCAGGGATTTCCTTGAGCATCGAAAGCCATATTTGGAGTCACCGCATGTTTGGGTGCATCCCTAGTAGACTTTACCTCTAGGATTGAACTCTAAGAGGTTTCCAGTTTATGGTCGGTTGTATATTCTTTAGTATAATTTATCTTCGTTGCCCCAGTTGATTCAGATTTTCCCCTTGCCATGTTTGTAAACATTGTAAACAAACATACATTAGTCCACATTGAAAGTGAGAAACTTTGTGGCTAACTTATGATAGTAAACAATAAAAATTCAAGAGAATTGAACACCTACACATAATATAAATGTGAAGACACTGTATGGAGAGTTGCAATCGAAAACCATAGTAAGAACATAAAGCATTATATAAATGGAATGCAAATGCAGGATAAGAATGTAGAAATGCAAACAACTGTAACATCTACAATACCATCGTAATACAAGGGATAGGAAGAAATGAGCTCAATTGATGTTGCATAAAAAAATATCGGATGTTGCCACAAAAAATATATTCCTCACCATAAATATATCCTTCGGGGAAACTATAGGCACACATTATGCGTGTCAACAATAAAATGTTAGCCCAGCTACCTAACTAAACAGAGTTCCAAATAATTATTATGTCAAATGTGATGTTCACACTTTGCATAACATTGGCTACAACAAAGAAACGTAGGTTACGCAGTGCTTGTAAAAAATGCATAATCGACAATAAGAATCAACACTGGACACGTAAGGAATGCAATATTTTCTACCGCATAAACTAGCCACCAAACAATATTACTAAAAACACAATTAATTGTACAGTGTCAGCAGAGAATGGACCTAGATATACAGTGGTCATCCTTTCAAAATATAGATATTTCTATTTCCAAATGTCGTTCATAGTTAAGTCATTTCTAATTAAACACAATTGAATCTATTAGCTCACAAGTATTAGAACCATGCTTCGAAAAGATGAGAACTTCTATTGTTTACTACCGATGACTGTTGACAAATTTTCCACCATTTTCCCATTACCAAAACTCATAATCACATAGCAGATGAATAATAAAATGAGTCATGGAATCATAATAAAAATAAACTTGAATTTTATTTTGAATACAAAACCGTCAATGAGACTTATAGCAAAACATACAAGAAATCAATAGTGTTGGGTTCATTAGTCAACAATGCATAGAAAATGAATCCATTGACCAACATTGGAAACATTAGGTAGCATATAATACATTGTCTAAGGAATGCATGGTCGACAAGAACAATCAACATTCAATGCATAAGAAATTCAATATTTTATCCTACGACAACTCCTTAGTAATTATTTTATTTAAAACAAAAATCACGGAACATGGAAAACACAAAAAGTAGGCTCCTCTATCCACATTGTCCATAATTTCAACATACAAATAATTTGAACTGCAAATATAGTTAATAGTTAACTTGAGTCATATTGAACATAGCTGAATCTATTTTGTTGCATTTATAGAAAACAAAAGCATTATTTCATGTTGCATAAACAACTCAGAAATTGGTTTATAGAAAACACAAATCAGTGGACAAGTGAGACAGACGAAGGATCATCTATCCACACTATCCATTTCAACATACAATTATTTTGAATTGTAAATAATCATTCGTAGTTGTAAAATATAAAAATGGGATGGAAAGTAAACTGATAATGATGATTAATGTATGTAAAGGTTTTGGGGGAAGATAAGATTCTCCTCCTAGCACCAAATTTTACAAAGGAAAGATCCACTTTGATCAACCATAATAAAATGGTTAATGCACAAATGCATCAATCAATTGGAAATAAGAAGAAAGAAGAAAGCCTTACATTCTTGAATTATGGATGAAGAGTGTGCAATAAATTTTAATTGATTAAAACCTTAATTGAAATAAATTGAAGACAAGTACTAACCTCAAAGTATAGCATATCTGGAAATTGTTGTTTTCCAATGTTTGTACTGAGTTTCAGGAAATTCTACAATCAGATTTGAAACTGAAACACAGAGACGGAGAAAACCCAAAAATATTTTCCTTTTTCTGAGTCAGGTCAACCTTGACCCAAATTCGAGGGCGCAATTGTACCCCAAAATGTCGACCTTGACCTGCATTGCTCCAACAGAAATTATGTTCACGGATCTCGAAAGTTGGCCAAAAAGGGTATCTGAATCTACTTTGTAGTTCATTTCCATGTACCTGTACTTGCAAGAAAAATGGTTTTGTTTTTTGGAGGGGAGGGGTTTGCCTTGGTCAAACCCCAATTTTGGAATTAACCTTAAAATATAATTGAAATTGCAGAGATAAAAAAAAAGTTGTAAGATCTAATTTGTAACATAAGAGATATTACATTTAAGAATTTGTTTATGGATGATATAGGTGATGTTAATGAATATGTGTGTGAGGAGGGTAGGATTGTTCTCTTAACCCCAAATTTCTTAAAGGGAAGATCCAAATTGATTAACCCTAATGAAAGGATCAATGCATAAATGAATCAACCTATTAAGGATATGGATTAAAGAGAGAAAACCTGATTCTCATTTTATAAAAGAGAGTGTGTGTAATAGATTTAATAACTTTAATTGAATTGAATAGGGGAAATGTACCAACCTTGAAATATTGCAGATCTAAAGAATGTTGTTTTCTGATGCCTGTGCTTGGTTTCTGGAAAATCTTAGACCAGATTTGGAATAGAAACGTAGAGACGATCAAAACCCAAAAATATTTTTTTGTTCTGTCACAGTTGCGATTTGTACCCTCAAGTCAATGTCACCATTGACCCATAATTTCCAATTCTGACCTAGGGCAGAATTGACCTAAAAAGTCTCAAACTGAAATTATGTTTTTGGATCCTGAAAGTTTGTCGAAAAGGGTATCTGAATCTTCATCATGTTCTGCTATTCTGAACCTGTACCTACAAATACAATGGTTTGTTTGTTGGGGGGTAGGGGTTTGCCTTAGTCAAACCCCGATTTAGGAATTAAACTTGAAATCAATAATTGAAATAAAGAATGCTAGCAAGTAGTAGAAGTAAATCTAATAATGAAGCTATGATATTCAAATAAATATGCAAGTGTATTTTGAATGTAAACAAGTATGTAAATATGAAAGCGTGGACTCAATTAGAAACCATAAACCTCGATGATTGTATGCTTGGAATCCACCTTGAAGAGAGAATGAGTGAGTGTTGAGGATTCACAAAGTATCTTGAAGGAAGATCACACCACCATGATGGATAGATCTAGGGTTTGAATGATGAATCTTGAATGCTTGAACCAAATCCCTTCAAAGGATTGAAAGATTAAATTCTTGATCTTCAATGGAGAACTTGAATGCTTGAGAGGAAGACTTGAACCCTTTGAAATCTTGAAAACATGTAGAACAATGGATGCTTGAACTTTTTTCTTGATGATATTTTTTCTTCACCTAGAGCTTGAGATTATCCTTCTTATCACTTAGTTGATTGTCCATGGCTAGAGAAAATGAGAGGAGAAAACTTCCTTTTATATGAAAGTAGGGCACAATCTTCTAGAGAGGCCAACATAGGAGAATTAAATTATAATTAGACCCATGCCCATAGAAGAGGACCTATATTAAATATAATTTAAGCATTGTCACTTCGGAACCCAAAATAGCCGATCCGAAAGCGGGAAATGAATTTTTGATGACCTCCGACAGTCGACAGACTTCCAGATTTGAAAGGGGGACCCAGGTCAAGGTTAAAGTAATCCTTGACCTAGTTCAAGGTCGAGGTCATCCTTGACCCAGGGAGTCAGGACCCCTAGAAAACATGCCAGTTGGGATGGAAGGTGCCCGGAGAGGCCCAATCAAGGTCCTAAACAGACACAGAAGTGAGAGAGGATGCAAAAATGAGGGGAAAATATGATGGTGGTAAAAAACACCCATAAGGAGAGCTAAAAATTCTTAACATGAAAGTGCTTCCATTTTAAGACAGTACAAAAGTAAATAAACAAATCCACCTTGCTTGTATAGAAACCCTTGTGGAGGATTTGAATCCTTGGATCCACAAGTATGTATGCTCCAAATGAATGTATAATTTAGAATGTAGGATGTAGGATGTCTCAAATCAATTTATTTTAGATCTTCAATGATAATCTTGAATGGATCTTGGAATAGGAAGAATCTTGCATGGATGTGGATGGAGAAATCTTCAACAAGAGGGCTCCATAGAGCTTGAATCCTTCAATGACTACCAATGGATCTTCTTGATGAATTGAATGGTTGAATTATTAAGGGTAGATGATCACTTTAATATATTATGTGTCTTAGGTTCTCATTGTCTTTTTTCTCTCCAAATATTGTATTTTCAAGTCTTAGCTTGTGATTTCAAGTCTTAGCTTGTGATTCTTAGTCTTAGAGAAAATGAGAGGAGAAAGCTTCCTTATATACAATCTAGGGGAAAATCTTCTAGAGAGGCCTACATAGGAGAATAAAATTCCAATTAGACCTATACCCCTAGAAGTGGACCTATATTAAATATAATTTCAAGAGTCGTTACTTCGGAGACCGAAACTGTCGACCCGGAAGCGGGAATTAAATCTTTCCAAAGCCCGACATTCAGAAACCTTGGAAAATTGAAATTTGGACCCTAGGTCAGGGTCAAGGTCAACCTTGACCCAAAAGGTTGACCTTGACTCTGAGGTCAAGAACCTTAAACTTGTAGGGCAGGATGCCAGAAACAGGCCAAAGAGAAGTGGGAAATAGGGAAGAATAGGGGAAAAGCCAGATCCAAGTCAAAGACCCATTCAAGGCATTTGACATGACCCCAAACCAATTACTCAAAGGGTTAAACCAGCCCAAAATGGAAGTGCTTCCATTTTTTGATGATACATTTAGCCCCCACTTTAGCAAGAGTATGTACTCAATGCAAACTCTTGGTAAAGGAGATCATAAAGAAAAGATAATCTTATTTAAATCAAAGAGACAAAGAAATCCTCAATCCCCCAGGGAATCAAGTCTTTGTCAACCCCAAGATTACACTAGTCAAAGAAAAAGAGAAATAGGGTGTTATTATCTCACCCAATGAGAACCTATGTCCCATTGTGAATCACACAAGGAAAAAGTGCAACTGGAAAGATGGAGTTGATCCGCCTAGTGAATGTGGCTACTCACAGTCAACCCATCAAGGAATTACCCTTAGGAATATTATATTCCAAAAGAGAAAAGTCAAAACATAGAGAGATCTAGTCTTAAGGACACCTTCCAACCTTAAGGGATCAAAATATTGTAAATTGAAACTGGAGGGATCAAGAGATCCTATAAGGTAAAAATCCATGCTTTAAAGATTAGTCTCTAATCCATAAAGGGAGAAAAAAAATTTAAGTTTTGAAAATATTTTGAAAGTGCGTGTGTGCAAAAAGTGAGTAGAGTGTATGCCCCCACTTTAAATTCATTGCTAACACTTTAACAAGAGCAATGGATTTAAAAGAAACATAAACAACTTCATTGATTACGTTTCCACTACGAGGTGCCCCCAAGCGAAGACAAATCAAGGGAAATATCACATAAACATACAGAGAGAACATAATGGATCTACCTACCGTGGGGTTAGTATGATCATAAGATAATATATATATATATATATATATATATATGATATTATTGCAAATGAATTGACATCATTCCCCAAAGAAAGTAGAACTACAATCACAATGGAGGAAAGAAAATACAAGAGTTACAAAGAAGAGTCTTTTCAAACCACATAATGGAGACAAAAAAGAATCAGTGCTACCATGTCGCAAATCCAAGCGGATTACACAAGGAAAAAATTTATGAACAATAGCACAGGTACAACATAACATGAAAACAATATATAGAAGAATAGAGATACATATAGAGGAATTGTACAACATATTTGATTCCTTTATCATATTGCACCAACAAAGTAACAAGGGTCATATAAAAGAATCTAACAAACATTTAGCAAACACATTACGGGAGAAGCACAATACAACAGGCAAACACATAAAAGGATACCATGAAGGAGAAGCCAATCCAACGCATCACCTACTCTCCCCATCTCGGTTTATATCATTTAGGGAATGTGGGAAACTCGCAAGAGGGACTATATCCAACACAATAGGAATAATAGCTAGTTCCAAACAAGGATCCTCTTGAGAATCATGACGTTTGATACAAGGTGTAATTATCAGCTATGTGGAAAGCATATGAGGTAAATTAGTATCAAGCTCAATAGTATCATATTTGTCATTAGCATTAATAGGATCATCAAGAGTATCTTCTTCATCAAGATTAATCAAAATAGAATCTAAGATGTGAATAGAATCATCATAATCATTCATATTAATATAATTATTACCATTAACTTCTTCCAACACATCAGGCATAAGCTGGTTAAAAGAAGGTAAATAACTTAGAAGAATAGAGGCACAGGACCTAGCTTGAGCCCGACGCTTCTTACAACGTTCATTGGCAGATTTGTTATGTTTTGTCTTGTTTGAAATATGTTGAGAACTATGAGTAACAACAACCGGTTCCTTCACAGGTTCTATAGGAGGATTAGTTGGACTCTCAGTAGGCTAAAAAGCAACACTAGGAGCTTGATTAATAGAACTAGAAGTAATGGATAAAGGAGGTATGGAAGGCGTAGGCAAAAGACCATGATTAAGATCTATCTGAGGCATGCTTAACTCAAGAATATTGTGATGTTTATAGGCTTGATATGAGTGAAAAAGGTTATCAAGTTGAGAAGAACATGAATTACGTAGTGAAGGCCAAAAGAAGTCAAGGGTAGCACAATCCCTAGGCCTAGAAGTTTGGTATAAACTATGATTAATCATTTTCACTTCTTCATCATCAATGAACTTAATACACTTATGGATAGGAGAAGCAATGGCACACATGGCAGTCAACCAAGGCAAACCAAGCTTAACTTGAAATTGATCAGAAGTAGGAACAACAATGAAGGTAGTGTCCACAACTTTACCACAAAGTTCAATAGGAAAGTTAATAGAACCAAATGATGCATAGAGAAAACCATTACAAGTTTGAATCCACACATCATATGTATCATAATAATCACGTTGTAAGTTATTCATAAAAAGGTTTTCTTCAGTGATGACATTGACTAAGGAAGTAGGATCAACAAGACAAGCACGCGTAGGTATCTTAGCAATCCTAGCATAAATGTAGAGGGGACCATAAGGAGCTTTAATAGTCTCAGAATCATCAAAGGTGATCGAGAGTTCCCTATGTCTTTTATCCTTAGGTTGTTTTGAAGATTTAGATTGAGGTTTTGGTTTAGGTTGAGGTGGAACTTGTGTTAGTAATAACTAAGAGGGGGGGTGAATCAATGGCCTCAAAAATCAATCCTTAAATCAACCCTTAATACTTATAACCACTAATTATGTCTCAAGTTATCTTCTATCCTACAAGATGTATGCCTTGAGATAATTTAATTGATTTTCTACTTGTCGGATTGCTTTGCTAATCTCTCTTCTGTATGATTACCGATAAGCAGTTAACTATTTACCGAAACACAGTAAATATGCAGAGTATACCGATAAATCCAGAATTGCATATGTGAAATGTAAAATAGTAAATTAATAAACCATAAATACATAACACAAGGATTTTAACGTGGAAACCCTGTTAAGGGAAAAACCACTGGGACCGGTACCCCAAATTTTCACTCTTCTGAAGTGAGCTTTGTTAGGAGCCAACCCTGTTAAAGGTTACAAACACACTATTAGGTGTGACCTTGTTAGAGGATTTAGAAATATTTTTTCAACTAGTATCTGGCATCTAATGCTACCATCCTTGATCAAACACTCACTTGGCCTGTCAATAGGTATCGGGCATATCCAATGCTACTTTTGTGATCAAACTTTTTGATACTCCTTGGGATATATCTCAATTTGGGATATATCTCAATTTGGGATATATCTCAATTGTAAAAGACTTTTAAGTCTTTCTCGGTTAAGAGGATTATATGCTTCAATGGTTAAACTGAAACACTAATGATCTATTCATACATACAACTAAATTGTAGATTTTTAGATCTATTGTAAGTCCATTACCTCTCTGATCAATATAATCACTTTATACCCTTGATCCACAATGTTCTTCTCTGTGATGCTTTTCTCACTGTTCGTCGGTGTCTGCAGAATCTAGCTCTTTCCTCAGCTTGTTGATCAAGACTGAATGAAGACTTTCTTTCTCCTTCAAATTTTCTTTAGCATCTTTCCTCTTCTCTTGTTCACCCCACAATTCGTAATGAATTGAGTTTGTCTCTATATAGACATGATTTCCTCTTTTCTTGGCTTTCTTGATTCTTGGCGTGTTCCACAATTCTCACCAATAGATTTAAAGCAAACTCTTGATTTATCTCAAAGAGATCTTCTTGCCAACTGGAAAAATCAACTGTAAATAACTTACTTATCTCTGGCTTTATCTGAATGATTAAAACAATGATAAGTATCTGTTAATTCTATCTTTAGCTTCTTGACAGCTAAGCATTTTGTCATTTTATGAACTCTCTATTCTGTCGGTCAACAGTTCAGTTAGTCATCGGTGATAACTAACTGTTCCATCGGTGTGACTTCAGTTGTCATCGGGATCTCCATCCTTGTCTTCTCCGTCGGGCAACACTGAAATTCTTTCTGTCGGGTTACTCTGTGTTTTTCTCATTGGGAAACACTATAGCTCTGCTCATCGATAATGTTGTGCATTAGCTCGTCGGGCAACACTGTGACTCTGCTCTTTTATTCTAACCGTTGGTGTGCACTCCATTGGTGTATGCAGTCACTCAGTGAATACTTGACTTGTATGCATTACTGATAGCATAGTCTTGATTCATCAGTTCTTTGAAGTCTTTAGCAGTATTTCCATGACCATATAGATTATATCAAGTTTACATCAATGACAATACAATATATTAACTGATTTAATGCCTTGCATGTTCATCAACTTAATATCTTCAAACATTCAATCAGTTACATGTCATCAACTTGAAGTTGAGGTTGAGATGGAGGAGCTTGAATTGGAGGTTGAGATTGAGGCTGGGGTGGAGAGACAGGTTGAGACAAAAGAACATGCTCCACATGGTTAACAATATGATTGAGATCATCCATCTTTGAATCATAAACAATATCCACAGAAGATGGTTGAATAATGGTATTAGTATCATGTGTAGGCAAAGGATTCGTATAGATTTGGAGATTTTGATTAGGAGGAGAGATAGATTTTTTCCCAATACCATCAAAATTATCAATAGATAAATCATTATAATCAATTAAGTCTTGAACCTTATGTTTTAGAGAATAACACTTCTCAGTATCATGACCATTCTGACGATGGTATTGACAAAAGGCTTTGGGATCAAAGGATTTTGATGTCATCGTAGTAGGAAGAAGAGGTCAAATAGGAGGCAAATTAATCATATTAGCAGTCAACAATTTACTCATAATAGAATGTAAATATTCAGAAAAAAAGAGTAAACGTATGATTTAAATGAAAAGCAGTGGATGCAGAAGTGGCATCGTTGGATGTAATAGCAACTTGATCATCAACTACATTTGCTTGTTTATTAATCTTGAAATAGTTGTTAGGTTTTTGAAACTTGTTGGGATTAGGAGCAGGATCACTCTTATCAATTGAAACATGAGCCATTGGAGTGTTTCTCTCAAATTGACTAACTTGTAATTGATAATGATGAAGCGTTGCACAAAGTTGCTGAAAAGAGGTAAATTCAATAAGTAGAATCTTATCTCTAATATCCTTTTGCAAATTTTAAATAAACATATGGTGAATATCAATATCAGGGACATGATAAGAAATTTGAGCATACAAATTCATAAATATACCAATAAATTCAGTCAATTTTTCTTTAGTATTATGTTTACAATGCATCAAATCAGTTAAGGACACTTGCAGACCAATGTTATTTTGGAATTTTTGAATAAAGGTATTAGAAAGTTTTGGAAAAGAATCAATAGAATAAGGAGGCAAGGAAAAATACCATTGCAAGACCTTGTCATGAAAAGTTCTAGCAAACAACTTGGCTAAAATCCTATGGTCATGAGCATAGTCACTACAAAGGATTTGAAATGTTTTAACATGCATGATAGGATCTCCCTTACCATTGTAATTCTCAAGATGAGGCATATTGTCTTGCTGAAGGACGGGAGCATGAATAATGTCTAGGGATAAAGGGATACCCATGTCACATGTAGGAATACTAAACTTGGACTAAGTTAAGAACATAAGTTGTTGTTGTAAAGAGGACACGGGTTGAGCCAGACTAATGATTGTGGAATCATTATAAGAAATAGGAGGCATAGAAATATTAGGAACACTAGGAAAAGTGTAGGAAGCAGCGAGAATAAAAGATGCAACCAGTGGAACACTTGGAACCACAGTTAGAAGAGGATTGGAATAGGTAAAAGGAACACTATGGTATGAAGATTGTGAGGTGGGTAAAGACACCGGTGGAACACTCACAGGAAGAGATGGAAGTGGAATATTTGAAGCTAGAGGATTGGAATATGGAAGAGATGTAGTCACTAAAGGAGGAGTATAAGAAGGATTGGTAGGTAAAGGAACAGAAGAAGGTTCCACGCTAGTGACAGGAGGAGTAAATCCTAAATCTTGAGCTTCTTGAGCTAATGGTTTAACATTTAAATGCACAAGATGAGTAATACCATGCAAGAGATTAACACCTTGATCACTATCACAAAGTAATTTCTTAAGAGCCTCTATAGCTTGAATAGAATCTTGATTATGGTTTTCTTGAATAAGCCAATTTCCCATTTTATCAAGTTCAGTTGACAGTTTTTGGACTTGTTTAGGAGGAACTCTTAAAGCATCATCCTCATCATGAGATGAGTGAGAAGAGTTATGCTTCGTAGAAGGATTGGAATCATGAATGATCAAATTGTCATCTGGGATCCTACGAAAAGAGAGGAAGACTCAGGATCAAAAGAACCCATAAGTCGGCGACTTCTACTAACCAGTATATTATAGGTAGGACTAGAGGTAGTAAAGGTCATACATCAATAAAAATGTAAATGAAATAAACTAATAAAATGTAAATGAAATAACATAAAAGAAGGCTAATCTAATATGCATGCAAGATCTAACATGAAATGTAAATCTAACACCAAAAAGAAAGATTTGTCTATCGCGGGTTCACCAAAATGTAAGATATAAAAATGGGATGGAAAGTAAATTGATAATGATGATGATATGTAAAGGTTTTGGGGGAAGATAATATTATCCTCCTAGCACCAAATTTCACAAATGAAAGATCCACTTTGATCAACCTTAAGAAAATGGTTAATGCACAAATGCATCAATCGATTGGAAATAAGAAGAAAGAAGAAAGCCTTGCATTCCTGAATTATGGATGAAGAGTGTGCAATATATTTGAATTGATTAAAACCTTAATTGAAATGAATTGAATACAAGTACTAACCTCAAAGTATAGCAGATCTGGAAATTGTTGTTTTATGGTGTTTGTACTGAGTTTTGGGAAATTCTACAACCGAATCTGAAACAGACACATAGAGACAGAGAAACCCCAGAAATATTTTCCTTTTCTGAGTCAGGTAGACCTTGACCCAAATGAGGGGGTGCAATTGTACCCTAAAATATCCACCTTGACCTACATTGCTCCGACGGGAATTCTGTTCGCGGATCCCGAAAGTTGGCCAAAAAGGGTATTTGAATCTGCTCTGTAATTTGTTGTCTTGTACCTGTACCTGCAAGAAAATGGTTTTTTTTTGTTTAGGGGGAGGTTTTTTCCTTGGTCAAACCATAGTTTTGTAATTAACCTTAAAATATAATTGAAATTGCAGAGATAAACAAAGTAAATAAAAAAATTCACCTTGCTTGTATAGAAACCCTTGTGGAGGATTCGAATCCTTGGATCCACAAGTATGTATGCTCCAAATGAATTTAGAATGTAGAATGTAGGATTTAGGATGTCTCAAATCAATTTATTTTAGATCTTCAACACCAATATTGAATGGATCTTGGAATAGGAAGAAGCTTGCATCGATGTGGAAGGAGAAATCTTCAACAAGAGGGCTCCATAGAGCTTGAATCCTTCAATGGCTACCAATGGATCTCCTTGATGAATTGAATTCTTGAATGTGCTTGAATGATTGAGGTTAGATGATCACTTCAATATATTATGTGTCTTAGGTTCTAAAAGTCTTTTTTCTCTCCAAATCTTATCTTTTCAAGTCTTAGCTTGTGATTCTTAGTCTTAGAGAAAATGAGAGGAGAAAGCTTCCTTATATACCAATCTAGGGAACAATATTCTAGAGAGGAATACATAGGATAATTAAATTCCAATTATACCTATACCCCTAGAAGTGGACCTATATTAAATATAATTTTAAGAGTCGTTACTTCGGAGACCGAAACAGCCGACCCGGAAGCAAGAATTAAATCTTTCCAAAGCCTGACATCTGGAAACCTTGGAAACTTGAAATTTGGAACCTAGGTCAGGGTCGAGATCAACCTTGACCCAGAAGGTCGACCTTGACCCTAAGGTCAAGAACCTCAAAGTTGTAGAGCATGATGCAAAAAATAGGTCAGAGAGAAGTGGGAAATAGAGCAAAATAGGAGAAAAGATAGATCCAATTCAAAGACCCATTCAAGGTGTTTGACATGACCCCAAATCACTTACTCGGAGGGATAAACTAGTCTAAAATGGAAGTGCTTCCATTTTCCGATAATACAATAGTTAACTGAACTCCTATTGAACACAACCAGATTTAATTTGTTGTGTGTATAGAAAGAAGTAGTTTGAATACAAGTGAACTTATAATTAATAAGACTAACAAATATTCACAATTTTTTCCACCTTTGGCCCTTTAGAGAAAACCATTCTGACAGACCATGAGGGGGATAAAGTTTGCATAACACTATTAAGTTTTTGAACATACAAGAACCTCTTCTAATTGGAAACTTCACTCTAACTGAGGTGCACTCTTCTTGAACATAGTTAAATGATAAACAAGGTTATCAGTGAAATGACCACCACAGACACTGAATATCTGACATAAGAAATTTGACCATCTGCCTTACTATTACTTCTGACAAATTATCTTGGTGAATGTGTTATTCACACATCTAGTAGGTATGGCTATAATTAACATCCCATTCTCATTCCCTCCATTGTTATTTGTTTCATGCAATAGAGTTGAAGCCCTTTTAGAATTGAGCATGCTTCCTCGGGTTCTTATACATCTCCAGAGGGGTGATCCCAAGAGATCTAATCCTCACACTAGTCCTTTTGATAATAGGGTGGTCATTGCTATCACCTTTTCTCACCTTCACAGTCTCCAAAACTTGATCCTGCAAAAAACCACAAATAATACACAACTTCAATCAAATTGTTTATGAAGCAGTTGAAAAATCGGTACAGTGGATGAAATATATATGGATCAACAACAAAAGTGACCAATATGTGATTAATTTGTACCACAAATGTGGATTTCACAAGGTCCTCCATGTGCTACACCTCATATGACCTTACGGAGTCGATTAGGTGGTTAGAAAAGGAATGACCAAATGGCAGAGGAGCATCTGGATCAAAGACCTCATCAATGCGACCTTTTGCACATCCCCATGGGATTGGGCAGTTGTGGCACAAAGCACCACTTCCCATCGCATCCATGACACCTCTGTCTACTATCTTTTCATCCACTAGTAGGTCCACGTTATCTCCAAACACAAAAGTACGACCATCCCTGTCTATGGGGTCCTTGTCAGTGATAGTTTCCTGCAACAGTGAAGGTGTGGACACATGTGAACCCATCGGCTCCTAATGTTATATCAAGAATAAAACTAGAAAATTTGACGGTCACATATACCTTGCAAGATTATGTGAAAAGAGGATTGTCATACATTATTATCCCGGCATTCTAAATCATTGGAGCCTTTTTTAATATCATTCATCCCCCCAAGGAATCACCCTCCCCATTAATTTTAGCACCTATGCGAGTTTTCCCCTAAGGATTTCCTTTTGTGTCATCATGTTGTAAGGCAAAGCAAGTTGACACACATAAAAACCAAATCAATAACAATATGATAAAATACAATCGTATATTGCATTTTTCAATGCCAAACATATAAATGTATCAGACCTGACATAATCAACACACTCAATTCCTAGAAATGTTAATCACCTTTGTCATTCCTTCATCCCCACATCCCCCTATTTTTTCCCTCAACACACTAACCAATAAAATCAACATCCCAAGAGAGATATATGTAATATGTCCTCATTCAAAATAAACACTATTTCCCCAAGACAAGAACTAGAAAGACAATACGGTAAAACATACCACTTCATTTGTCCCTTCAATGTTCAAATTGCAGTTAACAGTATCACAGACACTGTCGGCTTAACATGGATCACAAGTGAATTTTACAAATTAGAATTGACATGGATAGATAAGAGGACAAATTCAAAATGCATAGAACACAAACATAATGTCCAAGTATGACAACTGTAAGAACTTAAAAGATACATACAACATCGTCTCCAAAAATGCCATTGTCATGCTCAACCACACCACATGTGAGAGGAGATCCACTATGACTGGAAAATGAAACTCCCTGCCCATTCCCACCATCATCAAAGTGGCGACCACCCTATCAGTGCAACAGTGGAGAGAAATTATCAAATAGAAATGCATGCTAACTTTCAGTGGAATGGGGAGAAACATATTATGTTTATGGACACAAAATGTCTGTAGTAGAGTGCTAGCATACCTCCTTTGCTAATTTTGTCCCCTCCTCAAAATTAAATTTTTGTTTCTTCATATCCTCCCTTCTTTGTAGCTTATCAGAAGAGTGACATGTACGTTTCTGCCCTCCAGCGCGTGTTGCAGGAGTTGTTATCGCTAGTAATTGTACTGCAGCCTACTGCACCCTCTTATTAACTACCTCGAGGACACCCTATGACAACCACATTAAACATAAAACATCACATACATAGGCGTTTGATGATTGAAATGAACTTCGCAAAGTTTATATAAAAAACTTTGTATGCAAGAATATTGGGACCATGTGGTACTACAATGCAGTTGAGAACAATGTCACATATAAGTTTTGCAATACAATCACAAAGTTCCTATTATTTCTCTATTCATACCTCTATCTAATCATTTATTTTCCTCCTTTCATCCAACCTCTTTATCATGTCAGAAGAGCACATTTCATATTTCTCCTCTCGACCTTTGCTTGGATGATCTCCCTTCTCTATCAACTCAACTAAACCCTCCAAACTCTCACCATGAATGATGCAGAGCCCTTGGTATCACAATAGGATCTCACAAAAAATTTCACTATATTGAAACACAAATCCTTCCAAAAGGCTCTAACACCCTATCATCACTCCTTTCATCTTCTTTGTCTCTGGGACCATGAATAGGTCTCTCTCCAAATGCATGGTTTCTCAAAATTCAACAATCACTCTACCAATGGTGAATTCATTCTTCTTAGACATATCTAAGGTCATATGATGATTTTAATGTCATGACATCCCCTAGGCTTCAAGACATGCACTCCCTCCTTCGTAACCTAAGGCTAAAAGGCTATTAGCCCTAATTAGAGAGTTTTCTTAGGATAACTCCTAAAATTTCCAAAGGATCTCTTAAAAACAACATATCCAAGTACCCTTTATGGAGATAATCCAAACCCCAAACTTGAAGATCCTAACTCCAAGTTCATGTACCTGAATGCTACAAGCACATACTAGGCCTAATAGCCCTATTAGGTCACTTTTACAAACAAAGAGTTCCACAAAGGGATAGTATGAATACCAAACCATTTGGGACACCAAGGAGGAAATAAAAATAGGACATATACAAATCCTTATACCTATAATCCACTATCTGTTGAATTTATGCTCACCGATATGCTTGACTAGACAGTCACATGATGACACATGTCCCAATCTTTCACTTGCACAAAAACCCACCGGTCATCTCCCACTCTAAGACCACAAAAATATTAAAGTACACTCTCATACCTTGCAAACACCAGAGTTTTAGTTTTTTCCCATGGTAGATTCGCAAGATATGAGTGAAACTTTTCAAAACCCTAGGTATGGTAGGGTTTCCCGACTATATCTATAAAATCTACTCTAACTCTCATTCCCCTTGACTAATTCCCTCCAAACCAACTGCAAATAAAAGATAGAACATGTCTACAAATTTTCCAATTGGTCTTTCTTCTAAATGGATCCGTTCAGGATCGTACAAGTGCAGAATATAGAGAAAATGCAAGAAAATCATAGTAAATCTTATTGTGCAAGTGTCAAAACTTTACGAATTCATCAACCCAAAATGGAATTCTAGTTTGGTTGCATTAAAACATGTTTCCCAATGGTTCATAATGGAAATGAAGAGTTATGACCGTTGGCCTTCCAAATTCCAAAATCTTGCAACATTGTTGAAAAGTTGCATTATGCAGCATTTACAACTTTTCCAATTTTTGCACTTTTCGCACAATATTGAAAACCCAAACATATGGGTGTGACCCCTTGACCAAATCAAAATTAAAAACACCTAAGGACAACTAGAAAACATCTTAGGAATTTCATAGACCCCTAGTACCCATATGTCCAGTGTGACTTATAAATCACCTACCCAGGATATTGGGTTACAAACTGGGGTAACATATTAAAAATTAAACTCAAGCACATATCCTATCCTAAATCAATTAAATTTGGATCTAAAGATCCTCTTTGGTCTCCATGTATTTTTTGGTAGATGTCGCTACATCAACAAACCACATCACAACCACCTTACCTAAACAACAGTGTATAGTTCCATCGTTACTCAAACAATGTGAAGGATTCATCAAGCTCATAACTCAAAATAGTGACCTCAAATCCCTCTGCAACTACGCACATCATCAATCGGTAAAAATCAAAATATGTGCAGTGCATTGCCATATTACCTTTACTGTTGATGGACCTCCATCATGCATGCTGACTTTGTTCCTCCTCACAACATCCCTCCTTTGAACACTTTTTGAAGACTTTCCTGCATCCTTGTTATGTCGAACACTTGACCCAATACCTTTCTCTACAAGGGGAACTACTCTATACTGCAAAGTGCCTCTATGACCAGCCCTAGCAGTAGCCTATCATAAAAACATTGGTCACTTCACACCACATTATCATGCATGTAGATAATTAAAAAACACATTGCAAATGACAACAATTGATCACCTTTCTGACCCGTTTCTTTTGATCAAACAAACACAAAACCCTCTTCCTTCTCTCCCCCTTCACTAGAGAACTATTGTAAACAATAATTTCATTAGAAATCTCTTTCTTCTCTTCCTCAGGAAGATCATCATAGCATTCTACATCGTACTCTATCAATATTCGATCAGTCATGCATTTTTTTGCATATTATGCCTCACCAACATCTGGTAGTCGAGGTCCATCTCCCTCCTCTGGTGGTATATCTTTTATCTCTCAAGGACACCTCCCCTTTTTGAGCACTTTTTTCCGCTACAAGGCCCATGCGTTCGGTTTGGAATGAATGAGAGGTTGTTCTTTACCAGTTTGTGCATGTTCAACATGCACAAATCCCAAAACATATGACCTCCTCCATGTGTAAATGGCCTGTACATATAAAAATAGAACAATCTGCCTCCCAGATTTTCCATTTGATGATACGTGCATTCCTACACACACAATTATGGTTAAAACAGTCAAGCGCCAACCCGGCGTAAAGAAAATTGAAACACACATATCCACATATTTACAAGGAACTAATGGCAATAATATGTCTATGACTGACAAACCGAAATGAAAAAAGAGAATAATAATTGGACCTCGCCTTTGGTCATGGCAAGCTCTCCCTTTTTCTCAGTAGTGACAAAAAACATTGTTCCCTTCGCTATAATCATCATCCATACTCTCATCATCGTCCTCATTAGACAAATCTTCTGATGAGGACTCAGATTCGCCCTCAGAACTATTTTCATTTCTGTCAACATCATCCACCGGATTATCCACCCCAGCCACCATTTGTTTCCCTTTTTGATATAAATCAATGCCACTATGTTTACACTATTGTCCAAGAAATAACACAAATGACACTGGTTGTGCTTTCAAAGAAGGTGAGAATAATACTCCAAGAAATAATTATCGCTTTCATTGTTGCGCTAGCAATAGCATCCCTCCTCTGCCTGGGCAATAATGGATTCCATCTATCCCCTCCCTCCTACGTATAATGGTTGCACACACCATTAAACTTTGTTTTCTAGTGAGGACACCAACAAAATTAAACATACATTTTTATCTTCCACTCATGCATTACCAAATTGCCATTTGCATGCCCTAGTATTGGTCATTTTAGCCCAATCCAGTCAAACACGACATGTTGGGAGCCCTTTAAACTAAATTTCAAGGGTTATACCAACTTCTGCTTCAACTGCCCAATCATAGTTGTACACACATAAAAAATTAATTAATTACTCAGATCGCTCTTGCAACCTATTGGAGTTTGTGAAAAAAGCACCCCACTACTAAGTCTACATCACCAAAATTGGAGAGGGAGAAGGACATTAAACACAAGGCTGCATAACATGCTTGTTACATAGTGGGCATGGAAAACATGCCAATTAAACAAGAAGGGTGCATAACAAGAGTGTCACAAATAGTGGAGACGGAAAACACATCAATTAAACACAATAGTGCATAATGTGCGTATTACAAATAGTGCTCACAAAAAACACATCATCCTTTCCATTCTTAACATGGGCACCATACGAAACTCATCTTCGCATAGATGCAATTTAGGTGACACAAGTAACTACATTGATCATATATAAGAAATTTTCGTAATGTACCAGTGTTGGTTCCAATACATATTGTCAATTGGGAATTCCTTGGAGGTATAGGAATATGCCAAGGCACATGTTTGTTCTACTAGATAAAATCATGGGGTGCACACAAAGGAGATTGACAAGTAAGAAAAATATCCTCAACACCTCCAATCTAGTTGACACAATGTTCCCTGTCTTGTCAACAACTAACATGGACAATCAAATGACAGAAAACATATATAATCATGTCCATAAACACAAAATGTGTCATAACAATAAGGAAAGAGAGACAACAGATAAGAACGTGCAAGTCAATAAACGTAATTAATAGACAATAAAAATTGTGAATGAATCCAGGATAGTAATGATGACCTACAATTTATTGACGTTGTTGCATACTGTTGAAGCGTCCCTGCAATTGAACAACATGCATGTAAAACTAGTGTTATGTAGGGTTTATAGATGATATTCATCATGTGAGGTGCCACATCATATTCCTATAATCCCAAATTACACTAATTTTGTGTGCACTACCACACCACGAAGGCAACACAATGAAAGACAACATTCACAACAACTGGAAATTCTCTTATTTCCAAAGTACAAGAAACAAAATATATTTTATGACTACAAAAGTGACAATGTTTTAGCATGTCTACTCACCAGATGTTTCAAGGACCACCAATTGACAACTTGTGCATATTTTGGATGTAAAGGCATGCGTGGCAAAAATAGGGCTAGTGCTAGCCATATGTTAAATTGATAAGTTAAAATGGTACCAAACCATTTATTTTCAAGATTCACCAGAGTTGGATGCAATGTTGTGTCGCAACACCTGTAGACTTGTATTGTAATTTGACATACACATTCATCTACTCAAAACCACTATAACCAACAGTTCAAAATATTGCTAAAACTAGTAATACATATGACCAACTATATATGCTATTTTTCCATGATGCTTAAATTGTGCATAAGAGGATGTTCATTCCAATCTAATTGTCTATACAACTCATTTTTACTTGTTACAATGAATCTTCTAGTGCAACTTCCAAGTATATCTCTCATATGAAATATACCTTCTCTATCAATGTATATACATATAAATATATATGCATATACATATTTATGGCTCATGATCTCATTACAAATTGCATTGTGCACACGCGCGCGCGCGCGCACACACACACACACACACACACACACACACATGCACACACACACGCACACACACACATGCACACACACACACACACACACACACACACACACACACACACACACATGTATACATATAGCCATAACACACATATACTGAAATGGGAATTTACATGTTACATCATTCATAACATGAGATTAGGGCTTCTAATGTTGATAACGCAATAGGCTATTTCATATTTAATAACCACTTCCCTTTGTTTTCTTATTAATCACACAGTTAACTCAAAAATTATTGGAAAACATACAGTTAAGGGCACCTGTCTATCCTAACTGTAGTATATTCTTTCCCTAATGTCTGTATAGGTGCAGTAGACTGTACCAGTCTATCCTTGCCATAATATTTTCTTTTCTGGCAATTATCTATTACTATTTTCCGCTTTCGCTACCATAAAAGTTAACAAAGCTTTTCAAGTTTCTAACTCTATTATCATCCTTTCCTCCCACACACCATCTGGTACACACCACTTTTGTATGGTAATGTGCATGCATTCTATATATTTTGGTATGACATACCATGCTTTTATCATCTACCATGGAGCTTTTTGCATCAAGATAGACTACCAAAAGCTATTCAGATGCAATAAACATCATGCGTCTATATATAGTATGTATCTGACCCACCATGACATGGTGCAACAATATAGGCATGTGTAGACAAATGGAGAGATAGACGAATGAAGATGGATGACAAAATGATAGACAGTAGACGGTCGCACAAGATTGGATGGTAGACCGAGCGATTAGAGAGATTTCAGGCGACGAAAAAACTACAAGAAAAGTAGTAGAAAAGAAAAGCTTATTAGTATTTTGTTTTTTATTAAGGTGACTGCAGGGTTTTGAAGGGGCCTTGAACCCTTTACAAAAGAAAGCAAGGAAAAAGCATTAAAAGCACCAGAAGAACAACTGCCAAAAGCAACGACAATGACAAAATAGGGGCACAACCCCATATATTACAAAGAGAGATTTAACCCCCAAAAAATAACACACAAAATGAGAAACCTTCCAACTGACAAAAGCAAAAAACCACCCAGCAGCACTTTTCAATCCAACGTCTTGAGGAAATCTTCAAAATTCGCCAGCTGCATCTGCATGTTCAGGATAGACTCCTTCAAGCTAGTGAGATCTTTGGATTGGGAAGTGGTTTTCTTTTTAGTGCTTGATTTGGTCCTTGTCCCCGGGCCTGATAGTTGATCGTCTTGCTTCCCACCTTCATCTTCAATGTTAATTGCATTTTGGTCGGTGTTATTCCCATCCAGCATGGCATACATGGCTTTGAGATTGCCAACTATGGATTTCATGCCCATATTATTCATAGTTAGCAGCTTCCCTAGCATCTTATCATTATTGCTAACTTTTTCCATAATTGGGGTAATCTTGTTCTCAATGGCGCCATTAATCTTATCTTCTAGCGAGCTGGAGCTCTCAGTTACCTCATCAAAATCATTCTTACCTTTATTATACATTGATGCAACATTCCTCATCTTATCTACAATTTTTTCAAGCACCTCACTCCTCGCAACAAGGGCTCTATATTTGATACGTAGGTATTGGATATCATGGAATGCACACTTTTCAATGTTGAATGCATAGATAGCCTTGTTTGTGGCAGCTTGCAGGACACTCGTGTTAGTTACCCTTTTGTATTGAAGTCTTGTTTTGAAATGGCTTCCTCAATAGTGTTATGAATTTGCCTATTCTCATCCTTCTCAATGTTTTCTTCCCTAGTCGGATTATCAGGTGGAGTGGATTCAGCCTTCTAGTTGATAGCATTGTTAGGAGAGTCCACATGAATATTACAATTTTTATTGTTCTCTTGGGTATCCATCTCCATAAACCCAGTATCATCCCCAATAAACACCTCATTATCTGTATCTTTGTTAGTTCTTTCCATATCCACTTTACCATCTTCATTAACTTCATTAGAGGCCATGTGGGTTTCCTCCATATAATCTTGAATAATAGTGTTGATCGGGTTAATGATCTCTTCAGGAATCTCCTACTGAAAGTCTTTCACAGAATCACTAGCAAAGACTTTTTCAGCATCTAGCATTTTCTCTTTTGTATCATTTGGAGAATTTTATTTCTCAGGAGTCTCCATAGTACTCTACTCACCTCTCACCAGAGCTTCGTCCTCGGAAGAAATAATAGCATTGTCATCTTCTAATATCATACCTTCCACTTCATCTAAAATCGACAGTGTTGCCTCTTTTTAACTAGATTTACCCTTGCTAGTTTTCTTTCTTGGAGGCAGATTAACCTTCTTATCTGCATTGGTGTTCACACTCTTCCTCTTCTATGATCCCAAACTCTTAGGAACCAGCTTCGGGATATGGTCTCGCACATATTCTGCAATGAGAAGAATTAGATCCTCATAGAGCACCGGGCTGGATTTGACTCTGTGATCTATGATGCTCTAGTTGAGGGACATCAGGAGAAAGTAAGAGAAAGAAACCCTAACTTCATGATGGAAATGACTCACAAGAACAAAGTGAAAGTTATAAACTCTGGAAAATCTACCATCTAGGGTGAAGTATTCCATAGTAACCCTAAGAACTTTCACCCAAATGAGCTTATTAGTATTTTGTTTCAGTGATAATCATCATTCAATCTATGTATGTATGTACACACACACACACACACACATATATATATATACATACATATATATATATATGTATAGATATATGTATATATGTATATACATATATATGTATATGTATATATACACATATATACATTGTTATACATATACATATATACACACACATATATACACACACACACATATATATATATACATATACATATACATGTATATATATGTGTGTGTGTGTGTATACATTTGTATATATATGATATATGTATATATATGTATATACATATGTACACATATATGTACATATGTATATGTATATATATAGACATACATATACATATACATCTATATATACACATACTTGTATCTATATGTACATACATACATATGTGTGTGTGTACATATACATATACATATAAATATACATGTAGATATACATATACATATAGACACATATATGTGTGTGTGCATACACAAACACTTATGTATATATATGTGTATATATTTACACAAATACCTATATATATATACACATAGACAATATGCATGTATGTGTGTTTACATATTGTTTCAACAACAATCACCATTCAAGGATTGCTTTTAGACAAGACCGAGGGGGTATCTACAACTATAAAACACTTGGGACACAAATTTCATGGTATAGGGACTGAGGTGAGCGCGCCACTCATGTCAAAGTGCATCATAACATGGCATCATGTTGATACTAGCGGTAGCAGATTGCGGCTAAAATAAATAGAAACTAAGAGTGTAGTCCGCATTGAACATCACGTTGAACTTCGTTCAACAAGAACAAGAATCTTTCTTTTGATCCTGGTAGAGATGGGATTTACTAATAAATAAGAATAAGGTTAAGGTATAGCACAATACAAGTTAAATCAAAATAAACAACATAAACTAATCATTAATATTATTAATAAACCATACTCGTAAGATTCACCAATCAAAAAACATAGCAGACGATAACATTCTTATCCATTAGTGGGTACAACAGAGAAAAATCCCAAATAAAATAGACCTTGCATCATCACTACATAAAAGCCTGAAACCAATTATCACATAGCACACAATGAAGATTTCATTTCTTTTTTAAAATTTCCTTGGGATTATCAAGTTGATTATCGTAAAAATTTCCATCTTTGTAGGTAAATTTAGATTTATGATATAATGCTCTTGTGAATCTAAGTTGGAACCGGTGTTTTACGACAAGAATTGTAAATTTCCCTTCAATGGGGACATTGCATTTCCAAAACCATTTTCAATGACAACAACTCAATTCTTGGTAAACAATAAAATTCAAAGCAGATGGAAGTGTTGATTGTCAGCTACATAGCTACATCATATGGATTTAAAAAAAATGTTCCAATGGCGTAATGCCTACTAGAGATTTAGTTCATAGAGAAGTTCATGTAAACACTCATCAGACTGCAGAAGCCACTAAAAAATCAAAATAATATTGTGCCTATACATAGACCAAGACTGCCAATGGATTTTACAAAAATGTCCCTCCACCGAAGCATATATGTCCAAAAATTGTCGATAATTCTGAAAACACCTAGCACCAAAATTATTCACTACACATGCTAATTATTACCCATCTATGGATCTTCCCTCTTGTATATGCCAATTGGGAAAGCTACACTTGTGGGGTGATGATGCCTCGTATGCCACAACAAAAATCCAATTGCATTTAAAATTCCTTCTAAATCATCTTGCAACTCCTGTGACACTCTCCACCCATAACTATATAATACAGTGTCAATTCTGTCCTCTTGATCGACTATATCATCAATATGTGCTTTCAATACAATTATAATCTCTTTGCTTTCCTTCAACATTGAACGAGGGAAAACTCCTGCTACATATGCCTTGCCACTATATAGGTCGTATGACTTGATGGCCTCATCCAAAGTATTCCTTATAAGGAATCATTCATCAACATAAGCCTCTATAATTCATCTTAGGTTACCACTGGACTGCAACAAGTCCATGCAATATGACATAAAGATAGATACAAGATGCGATGGATATATGCATCACCTCTTCGAAGAAAGAAGCTCTTTCCCGACCAGATGAACAATAACATCTACAACATTCATGCGGTGTGTGTTTTTAAGCCAGACCATGGAAGAATCCTCATATAGACACAAGTATATAGGTTGTTCCTCTTTCCCAATAGGGAGTTTGATATGATAGTTTATGGGCATCAATTCCATTGATCCAGAGAATCGGGCATTATAGCAAAACCTGACAATTCCTGCTAAATAATTACAACCTTAGAAGAAACCTTTACTATTTGTGATGCTTTAACATCCACGTTAATGTTTGCACATGTTGTCATCAAAGTTAGAATGTGATACAAATCATACCATAAACAAAAACACAGACCTTCCAAGGAATAACTAAAAACTTCAAAAATAGAGTACCACCGGGGAAATACAAAAACCACAGAAATGAAATTACAACAGAAGATAGAACCAGGAGCAGTAAATAATATTAACACACGATTCATCTGCAGGAAATTACAGAATGCTTCCCTAAACTGAACAAAATGGAAAACTGGCAAGTGCAACCACCCACCATCAGATTGAAAACCATAGAATTACTATAGCCACAAAAATTACATTTCAACAAAAGATAAAACCAAGACCATCAAATAATATCAACATAGGACTCATCAGTAGAAAATTATACAATGCTTCAGTAAACTAAAAAGGATGGAAAACTAGTGAGTGCAATAACCCAAATGACATTGTCATACTGTGTAACATCGAATCCCTAACAAATTTCAAATTTTTACCGTCTTTATATTTATTTATTTGGTAGGATGGGAAAACGTGGCGTAACAAAATAGCTAGGAGGAAAACACAACATCCAATAGTGACAAAACAAAACTCATCTACGAAAAAATAATAGAATACTTCATTAAACATAACAAAATGGAATACCAGTGAGTGCAACCACCCAAATGACATTGTCATACTGCGTAACATCGAATCACTAACAAATTTCACATTTCTACTTGCTTTTTTTTAAAAATAAATTATCTTGCAGGATGGGAAAAGCGGAGTAACAAAATAGCGGGGAGGAAAAAATGACATTTGATAGAGACACAACAGGACTCGTCTACACAAATTTACAGAATGCTTCATTAAACAAAATAGAATGGAAAATGAGTGAGTGCAACCACCCAAATGACATTGTCGTGTTACGTAACATCAAATCCTTGACAAATTAAGGATTTTTGCAATAATTTTTTTAAAAAAAATTACAGGATGGGCAAAAGCAGCGTAACAAAATAGCTGAGAGGAAAACACGACATCTGATAGTGAAAAAACCAAAAAAGAAGCATAAAGGAAAATACGACACCACACAATAATATGTTGTTTATGAAACATTCATTGGTAGCAAAATGTTAGAGCATCGAACCCTATATAGAAATTGTACCTTGGTTTTAAGAAACTTTAGAGTTTGAAACCCTCGAAATAGACTTCGACAACTAAAAACTCCTTATCTCGAAATGATATGTCTATCCTGATGCAAAAAAATGACATAGTATATGGACAAAAGGAAAAAATGACACTAGAGAATAATATGTTTTTTAATGAAATATTCATTCACTACAAAATGTTAGAGGTTCAATTCCTATATATATTTGAAGCCTATGTTTTAAGAAACTTCATAAATTTGAGCCCTCCAAGTAGAGATCGACAACTAAAAACCCCTTCTCTTGAAAGCCTTTTTGAACATCCTCTTAATACACAGTTTTAACACTATGCCAAACTTACAGACATTATTGAGTGCATATAGATTACCTAGTTTGCTTCGCCCCCCATTTGCCACATAACTGTCCACCAAAACTAGTCGGCATTGTCCCTCCAAAACTCCATGAAACAAGAACACATATTTGAGTCAGAAAGAGGGAAACGCAGAAGATCAATAGAAAAAATTGACTCTTTCAATACAATCATAACATTCCATGTCATCTATAATGAAATCGTCCAAGAAACACACCTGCTAAATAAAATTTGCAACTGGTGGTGTTTGTTTCTCGTAGTTGGTCACGCGTTTCCCCTCGACATCCCTCAAAAGTACAGAATGAATGGCTAGCTATGGTGTTTGGTATTTATTTCCGCCATATTTGAAATTAAAATTTCTGCCACTTTTCAGGTGATTGCCCATCGGCCAGAAACTCCCTAATCGCGCGATCTGCGGTTCAATCCCATGTGACCGTCTGCCATCTACCGTTTAGGCATCCGATTTCATCTGTCCATCTCTCTGTTTATCTATACATGCCTATCTTCTCGCGCCATGTCATGGTGGTGGTGGTGATGGGCATACATACTATTATATAGGAGGCATGCATTTTTTGTGTTTGAATAGCTTAAGGTAAAGTTTATGGAGTTGTGCATAAGGTGAAATTAATAACCTTTGGTTTTTTTTTATCATTCTATCTAAGTGAGGAATGCTTAAAACAAAAGTTGGGAAGGGAGCTTAAGGGAATGATTGATGGAGGATGGGTCCAAGCCCTTCCATCTCCCTTTTGTCAAAAAGTTACGGCTTTACCCTACCCTGCATAGTTAATATTTTAAACATGTTCATTTAATATAATAATTATTATTTTTCCTTTTCTTTCTCACTATATGAATAAGAGAACTTATTTAATTAAAAACATGGTATTTATTTAATTAGTTTACAATATTACATTCATGACATCCATTTTTAAAAAAATCTCAGTAAGAAAACTTTTATTTCTTTGTCTTTATTGAAAATCTAGAATGTGTATAAAAATAAATATATTTTTTCAGAATGATTCAAGTATTTTGATGCCAAAACAATGAGTTTTTTTGTTTGATTTTAAGTTTAATTGTCCAATGTATGTGTTTCAGTAATGTTATTTTATTCATCCTTCTACTCTATCTTTTGTGTATGTAGGCCTAGAGTAGAAACTCTCTATCTTATTATTATCTTTTCAATAGCAAATCAAATCATTATTAAAGGAAATCATTATCAAAGGAAATCCAATATCATTTAATCAAGGTTTCTAGAGGCAAGGGTTTTCTATGAACTTTGATCAAGGCATTGAAAGATATAAGTTTCTAAGGAAGTTTAGTGATATTTTTTAAAAGGTTAAAGTTTTCAATAAACTCTAAACAGGGTAAAGGATTATAAAGAACTCTGATCAGGGTATTAGAGGCTGAGGGTTTATATAAAACTTTTATTGGACTTTCGATAGGTATATATTTTCATGAAACTCTTATTGGGGTTTGGAGGGGAAGAGGTTTTCTGTGGCTTCCAATTAGAATTTTAACGTGTAAACATTTTTCATGATATTTGATCATACTTGCTGGAGGTAAGGTTTTTTAAGGAATTTTGGTTGAGGTTCCATATAATAGAGGGTTTCTATGAACTCCAATCAAACCTTCAAAGTGCAAATTTTTTTGTGAACTTTTATCATATTTTTAAAGTGTAAAATTTTCCATGAACTCTGGTGGAACTTTTTGAGTCCAAATATATTTCATAACATTTTATTGGACTTTCAAAGTGCAATGGAAAAAGGTATGCTAGTATGAAAAACTCTAAAAGTTTGAACATGTTGTTATAAGCTGATAAAAAAATATTTTAAAAAAATCTATACTTATATTTTCTTAGGTATTTTAAAATCTCTTAAATTAGCAATGGAGAATGAATAGAATCATAATTAGGAAACTTTGATATAAGGTATCCCATTTGGAAAAAATTTAGATTGTTTATCGATTATGGCTAAATGGAAGCTTAAATACACAAAGGAATTGGTAATTAAAATTTTCTAAAACTAACAATCCCAAATAGTTGTAGATAACCGAAATCTAAAAATCAAGGAACTTGGCCATTATTTAGCATTTAGATATTTTATTTATGAGAAAGGGATAAAATAAGAAAACCAAGGGAACAACACAAAATAAAAGAGGGGGTCCATGCTTTCTATTTAGAAAGTGGATCATGTGTGTAAGGGGCAAAACCTAACCCTTGTTTTTCATGATGAAGTGTATTTTTCCTAATCTCATTTGCACTCATTTTTTGTTCTCTCGAAGATCTAGATTTGTGTTGTGCTTGCAAGTGACACGTGTCCCACTTAGAGCCAATATTTGTGTCTCAATTTGATAATGCCTGGTTTTGATCAAGTCCCTACTCATTTGTCTTGTGTGTCCTTGTTAAGTCGATCATAGATAATTGATATGAGATAGTTCTTAATGGATTTTTATTGGTAAAAATCTTATATATGTGGTCTTCTCCCTCACTTCCATTGTTCCTATAATATTATAAAATTCGCTAAAGGTCCCAAAATTTCTAAGTGTGGAGGTCGTAGGTCAAAATTTCTAAGTGTTTGTAGCTTGTTGTAATTTTAGAGTTTTCCCATAAAGAATGGTTCCCTACCCATATCCAAATTTTCCTTTATTAAAGTATCAAGATATTGGATCTCATCGTCTTTACATGTCTTTCATCGAAGGAAATTTGTCATCTTATATGATAATTTCTACATAACCCAACGATAGAAATTCATGCAAACAAGCATTTAAAATGTGGATGTGAAAGAATAGACAAAATGATATCAAACTATGACACAATATATACCCTATGAAATCCATTAAAAGGTTATAAAAAAATAGCATCCAAAAGCATCCATTCTTAATATATTATTTAGCAATAATAATTACAATACATCTACAAAGCCACCCCGAGTACCTTTGAATCACCAAGCTATCTACATGTAGTCCATATGAAAAGAAAATGATAATCATGTAATCACAAATCTCTACCCATGCTTGGAACCCTCACATGTACAACTTATAAGATATATTCAACCTTGAACTATCCAACCTTAAAAATACCAATCTTAAATAACTACTCATGTTGGATCCTATGGACATAAGCTTGCACAAAACCACCAATTGTTACTGCACAAACCACATGACTAGGACCAAGTGGTGATATTGCTATCAAGATTTAACTGTGTAGTTTTTTAGTCAAAATCATTGACCCATGTTTCATGAGTATTGGTTCACAAGAACCTATCTCTCATGTGAATGAATGGAACAGACTCATTGCATCTAGGTGATTATCATAGAGGTGAAGCATCAGGACTTCCCAGGAGGTCACCCATCCTAGTACTACTCCAACTTAAGCGCACTTAACTACGAAGTTTCCTCTGTGGTTAAGCACGCTTGAGATGGACTAGTACTGGAATGGGGGACCTCCCAAGAAGTCTTGGTTCTTCATCTTTGTGAGCATCACCTAGATGCGATGAGTGTTGAGTGTTCAGTTCATTCTCATCATAGATGGATTATTGTGAACCACTACTCATGAAACATGGGTTAATGAGTTTGACTCAAAAACTACATAGTTAAATCTTGATAGCAATATCATAATTCGACTTGCTGTGGAAAATATCTCCTACTTATCAATAGGACCAAGTGGTCAAGTTTCTACATTATTAGAGTTGTGAAGTGGATAGGGAGGGTGTCTAGAGTCTACTTGATTGACTATATACAATGGAAAAAATACTAAAAAATATAACTCTTTAATAGTCTCAATATTATACATTGGTCATTGCCTACCACTCTCATTAAATGTTAAAGACGCTATAAATTTAGGAGAAATGTGATAGACTACTAAGTTTGTGGTTGGAGGAAAATGATATTTGGAACTATTAACCCTACATCAATGTAACCTTGTTAAAATTCTTTTGGAACTTTTGTCAATTAGTTATAATATAAAATAAATAGGTTGACTTTGATGTATAATTAAGATATTAATTATTTATCAATTTAACATATTTAGTAGTTTTCAATAAGATTTTAGAGGGATATTACAAATTTTATGGTGATAACGTCATCTACAGAATAATGTTGTTTTCACTTAATGAGATGGATGACATGGTTTGGTACCTTACACTAATATTGTTGGAGTTGTGTGTATGTTGTGGTTTATACAAGACTAAAAATAGTGAGAGTCCTTAACCAATTCATGGCTAATCTTAGATGAGATAATTATGATATAGTTAGCATGGTCTTCAAAAACTACACAGTTGAATTTTGATCAAAATAATATCACAATTTGAATTGTTGTGGAAAATATCTCCTACTTATCAATTGATGAGATTAATGGGATTTCTAACGAATGTTTCATAAGGCAAAACACTTGCTGAAGGTTTTGCTAATGAGGTCACAAGGAAAGTGGGTTCAACCATGGAGGAAACTTCATAGTTAAGTGCGCTCGAGTTGGAGTAGTACTATGATGGGTGACCTCCTGGGAAGTCCTGGTGCTTCACCTCTATGAGAATCACCTAGATGCAATGAGTGATAGGTGTTCCATCAATTCTCATGACATATGGGTTCATGTGAACCACCAATCATGAAACATGGGTCAATGAGTTTGACTAAAAAACTACATAGTCAAACCCTGATAGCAATATCACAACAAGTTTATTGGTCAAGGAAACAATGTAATAAATGAACATTATGTAAGAATAACTAAGAGGGGGGTGAATCAGTGGCCTTAAATAATATTCTAATAATTCCAACCAAAACTTATATCATAAATATAATATCCTCTAGTTATCTTTCAGTCCTACAAGATGTATGCCTTATGTCATTCTAACATATATATACTTCTCGGTGAGATAAATTGTTTATCTTTTTCTAAGCTTTACCAAAAAGCAGTAATTAAACTTAGTGTTTACCGACCAATCTTGTTTTAGTAATGTGTAAATAAAAACATCAAAGCAATTAACCATATACACATTTTACACATGGATTTTTAACGTAGAAACCTTGTTAAGGGAAAAACCACTTGGGACCGGTAACCCAAATTTTTCACTCTTCTGAAGCGAGCTCGATGAAGAGCCAACCCTGCTAAAGGTTACAAACACATTGTTAAGTGCAACCTTGTTAGAGGATTCAAAACTAACAGTTTGTCTTTTGACCTAGCATTCACTATGATGTCAACAAGAAAACCTTTTGATACTCTTGAGTATCTCAATACATTAAGGATGGTTAAATCCCACTTGGTCAAGAGATTTTCTGAATCATTGGTTAAACTGAAACAGAAAATGATCTATTCAATAATACAAATTTAACTTGCAGATTTTCAGATCTATTATTAGTCCATGATACCTCTTTGATCAATGTTATCTTCAATTCCTTTGCTCCCCTTCTTTCTTCTTTCTGCTCGGTGAATTCTCTTGCTTATGTTGCTCGATGTCTGTATAATTCTGTGGCTCTATTTTTCAGCCTATATGATCATATCTGCATGAAGGCTTCTATCTTCATCAGAATTATATTCAACATTCCTCTCTTCATAATGAATTCCTTGTCTCTTTATGTAGACATTATTTCACCATTTCAATATTTCTTGTTTTCATCGTTCTTAACGTAGATTGCTTCTTGATCTGCAAATCGCGCCATGCATTGCTTTAATCTTTAAAGCTTTGCTTTAGTTTTATTATGTAGATTTCTCCTTGACAACTGTGAATAAAACTAGCTTTAAATCTTCTTCTTATCCTTAGTTCTATTGGTTGATGAAAATAAAGCAATCAATCAGTTAACTCTAAATATAGCTCTGTTAGCTAAGTGGTTTTGTCATTTTCTAACTTCAATTAATTTCGGTCATCAACTCTTAGTTTGCTCAGTAACACTTGCTTGGGTACCACTTTCTCGGGTACTACTGATCTTGGGTAACACTGTTCATCAGGCAATACTGTGAACTACTCGAGGTTCACTGTTCTCGGGTAACCCTGTCACTCGATGTATACCTTTATCGACGACAAAAAAATTCTCTTTAGATCTTCAAGTGTTGTGACAATATGTGTATGAGTAATCATAACATATTAAGTTGACATCAATGACAATACAATACATTAACTGATTTAATGTCTTGCATTTACTTTTTGCAGCTCGGTGATCATCAACTTCTCATCTTCAAACATTCAATCAGTTATAGCTCTTCAATCTCTCCCTTTGGCATTCATGATAACACACTATCAACACAATATGAAATATATAATGTAAAACATGCCATAACATACCAAACTTATTATTCTATAACCAATTCAAATATTTGACTTTCGGTAATCTCTTTTAGCTTAGATTTGATTCTTGCAAAGTGATTTTCCTTTCTTCATTCCCTTGATTGGATAGGTGTAGTGATTTTGTCTTCTACTTCTATCTCTCACTTTTTTGTAGAATCTCTTCTCCCTTTTCTGGATAGATATGCAGTGTTAACTTTTCTCCAATTCTCTCCCTTGGATGGATGGTTGTTTCTTTGAATCTTTCTCTCCCTTTGTAGAAACTTTGTTCTCTGATCTTTTCTCTCCCATTGACTGATGTTATTTTTCCTAATAGATATTTCATATGGATATATTCCTCTCCCTTTGACAACAATTCCAAATAAAAATATATCATTGAATCTCCTTTCCATCAGCAATATAGCTTTGTAGTAGCCAACAATACCTCTAGTGTGCGGTTCAAATAAGTACCTTCTTGTATTGATTTTCATTGCAGTCCATATCTTTGCTTGCATCAACATGATTGATCTTATGATAATGTGTAGGATGATGCAGCCTTCTAGTTAGCTTAGTGACTAGTAGTCAAGGGTTGAACCCCTAGTCTCTTCCTCAGGTACTCAAATGTATCTTTTGGCAATGGCTTTGTGAATATGTCTGCTAATTGTTCTTTGGATTATACATATTCCAGTATCACTTCTTTCTCTTGTACTTGTTCCCTCAAGTAATGATACTTAATAGCTATGTGCTTTGTTTTAGCATGCATCATCGAGTTCTTTGAAATATTGATAGCACTTGTATTATCACAATAAATAATTACTGGTTCAGGAATTTCCATATTCATACCTTTCAACAATTGCTTGATCCATGCAATGTTAGAGAAATTTGCAGCAGCAACCACATATTCTGCTTCTACAATTGATTGAGATATGCATCCTTTCTTTTTACTTATCCATGTGACAAGTTTTTCACCCGTAAAGAATGCTCCTCATGTCGTGCTCTTTCTATCATCTATGTTTCCAGCCCAATCAACATCGGTATAAACTTGTAGCTCAAATTTGCCTTTTTTATTATACCACAAACCATAATCTTTGGTATTCTTTAGATATTTCAGAATTCTTTTAACACCAGTCATGTGTGATTCCTTGGGATTAGTAGGGAATCTTGCAACTATACCAACAACATGTGCTATATCTGGTCTAGTGTGTACAACATACATTAGTTTGCCAATCATAGATCTATATAGATCTGATTTACCTCAGTTGTCTTGTCTTCCTTTGTCAATTTGCCTCTGGTTGCCATAGGTGTTCCAACTGGTTTCGAGTCCTCCATTTTGAACATCTTTAGAACTTCTTTGATGTATTTGGACTGTGTGATGTAGATGCCTTCATCCTGTTGTAGAATTTGTAGACCAAGAAAAAATTTGATCTCTCCAAACATTGACATCTCAAATTATTTGTTCATTTCATCAGCAAATGACTTGCATAACATATCATTACCTCCAAATATGATATCATCAACAAATATCTCAGCAATAAAATTCTTATCATCAGTATCTCCTTTCAAATATAGATTATTGTTGTCACTTGTACTAACAAATCCAATACTAATGAGATAAGAGTGAAGTCTTTCATACCATGCTCTTGGTGCTTGTTTCAATCCATGCAAGGCTTTGTGTAGTCTACAAACCATGTTCCTCTTGTAAGGATCAAAAAACCCTTCAGTTTGTTCAATGCATACCTCCTCTTCTAGTATTCCATTCAGAAATGCATATTTAACATTCATTTGGTATACTTTCAATCCTTTGAAAGCAGCATAAGCAAGTAGAATTCTTACTCCTTCTAGTCTAGAAACTGGTGCAAAGGTTTCTCCATATTCAATACCTTCTTGTGCATACCAGTCTTGCTTTGTTCCTTGTGACTTCTCCATTCTCATTCAGTTTGTTTCTGACTATCCATTTGGTACCAATGACATTTTTGTCACTCAGTCTAGGTACTAATGTTCATATTTTATTCTTCTCAATCTATTCAATCTCTCCATTCATTGCACTAACCCATTCTTGATTCAAGTGCAGTATTAACATATTTAGGCTCAAAATCACAAATCAAACATCTAGTGTTAATTGACTTACTTCTTGTTCTCATTCCAGCTCTTTTGTCTCCTATGATCTGGTCTTGTGGATGGTGTCTTCTGACATACTTAGAAAGTACAGGTTCAGAACTATGTTCCTCATTCTGATCATCATTTTGTCCTTAATTTTGATCTTCATCACTCAGTTCATCATTGTGAGCATTTTCCTAATTCTCAGTGTGTGCAACTTGTTGCTCAGTTGCATTGTTCTATCGCTCGGTAGTGTTATGTTGTTGCTTAGGCAAGGTGTCAGGTTCATCAATGTAGACAAATCTATTGTAATCTTCCAGTTCCTTTCTGATTTCCTCATCATTTTTCTCAGCAAATTCATCCACTTTAACATTTTCACTTTCAATGATTTTGTTAGAAGATTTGTTCACACATTTATAAGCTTTTCTTTTGGTAAAATATCCTATAAATATTCCTTCATCACTTTTAGAGTCAAGTTTCCCATTTCTATCATCTTTCAATATATAACATTGACTTTCAAAAATTCTAAAGTAACTCACATTTGGTGTGTATCCATACCATAGCTCATAAGGTGTCTTATTGGTGTCTTTCTTCAATTGAACTCAATTTAGTGTATAGACATCAGTACTTACATCTTCTCTCCAAAATGTTTGTGTGGTGCCTTTTTCAATCATCAGTGTTATGGCACAATCAACAATTGATCTATTCCTTCTTTCAACAATCCCATTTTGCTGTGGTGTTCTTGGTGTAGAAACCTGTCTTGTAATTCCATGCTCATTACAAAAGTTAGTGAATTCATCAGAAATAAATTCTCCTCCTCTATCTGATCTTAAACATTTCAGTTCTTTTCCACTTTGCTTTTCAACTATAGCTTTATACCATTTGAACATCTTAAATGCTTCATATTTCTCTTTTAAGAACATGACAGTCATCATCCTAGAATAGTCATCAACAAATAGAATGAAGTATCTATCACCATAATAGCTCTTTGTTCTCATTGGTCCACATAAGTCAGTAAAGACTAATTCTAGAATAGTATTAGATGTGTATGTTTTTCTCTTGAAACTAGACTTTGTCATTTTTCCTTTTTGACAATTCTTACACATGACATGGTCGATTTTTGACATACTCGGTAAGCTTCTTACTTTTATTTTCTTGCTTATCCTAATCATGTTGTCAAAATTCACATGACATAACCTTTTATGCCACAACCAAATGTCTTCATTTCTATCCAATAAAGAAGTGGTATCAATATTATCAAGATAGAATAGGTTACCTTTTGTTTGTTCACCAGTATCGATCAAATTTCCTGTTCCATTATAGATCTTTGCCTTTTTGTTCTCAAATGAAACTCGGTGTCCTATGTTGTTTAGTTGTGAAACACTCAATAGATTATAGTTAAGTCCTTTCACCCAATATTCATTTTCACACCTGATCAGATTATTTAACATGATGGTTCCTTTTCCTCAATTGGGCAAGGTGAGTCATTACCCATGCTAACTGATCCACCATTATAATATTAAAAAGTTTCAAACTTTTCCTTATCTCTGGTCGTGTGGTGAGTGCAGCCACTATCAATAATCCAGACATCATTTTTGCTAACTTTAGATATGAGTGTAGTTTCAACATACCTTTCTTCTTCATCTGAATCATCGTTCATAGTAACAAATACTACCTCAACATCTTCATCAGATTCGGTGTCAGTATTTTCAGCTTTGTTCTCAACCAAGTAACAAGCCTTCTTGCCTTTTTCCTTGTAGTCTCGGTTATCTCTTCTGTCAGAGTGTCGGTTGCTTCTGTAGTCTAGGTTATCACTTCTGTCAAACTTCTTTTCATAAGATTAGTCATTGTTTCTTTCATCCTTTCTCTTGTTAGGGCATCTTGCAGCAAAGTGTCCAATTTCTTTGCAATTAAAACAAACCAATGGTAATTTAACTTTATATCTACCTTTGCCTCTTTGCAATCTTCCAACCATTAGTGCTTCAATTTCATCAAGTTCTTGTTCATCACTATCACTTTCACTATCATTTCTCATAGTGTGTTTGTGACTAGATTTGCTTATTTTTAGAGAAGATTTGAATGCAGACTCAATAGTTGGTAAGACAATGTTGTCATAGTTATTCATCTCAAATGAATTAAGTCTACCAATCAAACTATCAAGAGTAACATTGTTATTTTCTATTGCTCTCATTTCTTGAATTGCAGATACTCTAATAACATAAATAGGTAGTAAGGTTCTCAGAATTTTACTTACCACTGTTTCTTCCTCAAGTACTCCTACTCCATGGATAGCATTAAAAACTTCTTTGATTCTGCTAATGTACTAAGTGATGTTCTCTCCTTCTTTCATTCTTAGGTCATCAAACTTTCCTCTTAGGCTTTCAGCTTTATCACTAGCTTGAGTTTTTCCCACATTTGCTTTGTAGTGGTGCATGATTTGACATCTTCAAATTCAGCATCGGATAGTGAAGAAGCAAGTTCTATCCTCGTAGAATTGTGTTCATTTTGTCTCTCAATTGATCAATAGTCAGAGGTCCAATAGGTGCAGCATATTCAGTATCCAAATATTATGTGACATCATTTCCAATACCTGATAGATGGAATCTTATCCTGCTTTTCCATGATGAAAAGTTTTCTTTGTTCGACTGAGGCACATTCCTTTTACTCATCTTGTGATCTTTAGCTTGAGTCTTTAAACTCTCTTCCAAGCACCAAAGCTCTGATACCAATTGTTAGAACAACTAGGAGGGGGTGAATCAATGGCCTAAAATAATATTCCAATAATTCCAACCAAAACTTATATCACAAATATAATATCCTCTATTTATCTTTCATTCCTACAAGATGTATGCCTTATGTAATTCTAACATATATATACTGCTTGGTGAGATAAATTATTTATCTTTTTCTAAGCTTTACCGAACAACATTAATTAAACTGAGTGTTTATCGACCAATCCTTTTTTAGTAATGTGTAAAGAAAAACATCAAAGCAATGAACCATATACACATTTGACACATGGAATTTTAACATGGAAACTTTGTTAAGGGAAAAACCACTTGGGACCGGTAACCCAAAATTTTCACTCTTCTAAAGTGAGCTCAGTGAAGAGCCAACCCTGTTAAAGGTTACAAACATACTGTTAAGTGTGACCTTGTTAGAGGATTCAAAACTAAAAGTTTGTCTTTTGACCTCGCATTCACTATTTTGTCAACAAGAAAACCTTTTGATACTCTTGAGTATCTCAATACATTAAGGATGGTTAAATCCCACTCGATTAAAAGATTTTTTGAATGAATGGTTAAACTAAAATAGTAAATGATATGTTCAATAGTACAAATTTAAATTGCATATTTTCATATCTATTATTAGTCCATAATACCTCTCTAATCAATGTTCTCTTCAATTCCTTTGCTCCCCTTCTTTCTTCTTTCTGCTCGGTGAATGCTCTTGCTTTTGTTGCTCGGTGTTTGTAGAATTCTTTGGCTCTATTCTTCAGCCTGTATGATCAGATCTACATGAAGACTTCTATCTTCATCAGAATTATATTTAGCATTCCTCTCTTCATAATGAATTCCTTGTATCTTTATATAGACATGATTTTATCATTTCAATCTTCCTTGTTTTCATCGTTCTTGACGTAGATTGCTTCTTGATCTGCAAATCCTGACATGCATTGCTTTAATCTTTAAAGCTTTTCTTTAGTTTTATTTCATAGATTTCTCCTTGAAAACTATGAATAAAACTAGCTTTAAATATTCTTCTTATCCTTAGTTCTACTGGTTGATGAAAATAAATCAATCAATTAGTTAACTCTAAATATAGCTCTGCTAGTTAAGTAGTTTTGTCATTTTCTAACTCTAGTTGATTTCGGTCACCAACTCTTAGTTTGCTCAGTAACACTTGCTTGGGTACCACTTGCTCAGGTACTACTGATCTCAGGTAACACTGTTCTCGGGTAACATTGTCACTCGGTGTATACCTTTACCGATGACAAAAAACTTTGTCTCTTTAGATCTTCAAGTGTTGTGACAATATGTGTATGAGTAATCATAACATATTAATTTTACATCAATGACAATACAATACATTAACTGATTTAATGTCTTGCGTTTACTTTCTGTAGCTCGATGATCATCAACTTCTCATCTTCAAACATTCAATTAGTTATAGTTCATCACATTAGTCTCATGGCCACCAAATAAGCATTTTAATATGGAAAAAAATGAGTTTTGAATAAGAAGATGATCACTTTAAAGTAGAGAAGCCACAGTGAGTAGCAATATGAAGCTAGTGCTTTAAAGGTAGGGTTTTCGAGTTCAGATTTCAAAATCTAGAAGCCTTAATTCTCTCCATATTTTTTTTTCCTTCGTGGTAGTTTTTTATTTTCTTCATTAGATCATAGGTTCCTTATCATTTTTTTTGTCAAAGGATGGAAAAGTTGTCAATCTTTCACTACTCAAGATTTCATTAAGTTTTCATGTTCATTCTTTATAAACTTCTATATTATTTTCTTGTGATTTTATGTCTTAAAGGGTGTTCTCACTATTTTACCAAAGAGGTATTGATTATCAGTGATCATACTTTCTTTGGTACCAATTATTGATCAAAATAGTGATATGTCATAATAGAAATGAACATTGATGCATACAAAACATTAGTTAGTGGTGTAGAGCAGTGGTTTTGAATATTGTATCATTGATAAGGAATGTTTTAAGTCATAAAAATGTAGTGCCAATGTGTAAATACAATGAATGTAAAACAAGGGCATAAAACAAGGTCATCCAAGGACCAATAAGACAATGAATTCAATGAATGTTTTAGCACAGTGAGAGGCACACAAAATGCACAATCATGACAGTGATCAAGTAAAAGGCCAGAGAGGACACTAATTGATTATGAAGGAAATAAATGATTGAAAAAGATCATTAGAACATAGAAATAAAAATGTAATGATATTAAAAATGCCTTGATCAATGACTAGACAACAAAGATCAATGACCAATGACATGCAAATGAAAGGAGTAATAATAGTAGTATTAAAAAGGCATATCATATTATTGTTGTTATGAGAAATTAAAAGAAGCAATTATCATTGATTAAAATGGTTGTTCAAGCACCTAAACAATGATCTAAATGTTGTGAAGAACTATAGAAGCTCCATGACAACTGTGACTGGTCAAAACACTCACTATAATGAGCAGATAAATGGTAGAGGTATCCATTTCATGAAAAAAATCACAACAGAGCATGAAATGTAAGGATTGTAAATATGCACAGATGAGCAATGCAAAAATGCCCTAAAGGAAAAATAACAGTGTTTTTTCAGGGTAAAATTAGTGGTATATGAAGTCAAAGGTCACAGTTCATAACAAAGATAAACTATACAAAAGAAATAGAGGGACATCAAAACACAACCACAAAAATCTTGTTGAAGATGCAAAAAAATTGTGATGGTAAAGATGATTCAAGAGTGGAAAAAGATGTCAAAAGACATAGAACAATGATAATCACAAAGGTGAATATTTATGTTATAGTCATGTTCAAAGGACAATACACAATAAAGTAAAGGAGATTGAGATGAAATGTATGAAGATAGAGATCATTAATTGTTCAAAGATAAGAGGCAGAGGTATGAATGTTGAAATAATGTAAAGCATTGATCAAGACAGTGAAAATAATGTACAATGGAAAAGTGTATGAAGACCTAGTGTGATCTAGGTATGATGGAAATGATGAACATGCCATTGAAGGAAAGTTTGATTATGGAAAGTAAATTGGATTTGTCGTAATATAGAGCCTTATAAAAATAGACAACGAACACATGGAAATATTATTATAAGTAGTAGTTGAAGAAATAATGCCAAGGAACAAGTCATGAAGCAGTCATATATTACCTAAAGGTAGTCATTATGTGATGAACAACGTAAATGCAGTCAAAACAATGTGAACAATGCAATACAAAGATGAAAGGTCAGTGTGATACGTGATAAAAATCCTAAAAAAGTCAAAGAGAAGACTTGTAAAATCATGAATAACAATGAAGAAGGAGGTTGAGTCAGAGAATTCAAAGTAAGAGAAGAAACTTCATGAAATGGAAAAGTGTCAACAAGGTGAAACTCAGTGATCCCAAAATGGAACAGTAGTATGCACTATTATGAATAATAGAGTTAGATATAATGCAAAGACAAAATTATTTTAAGGAGAAGGCATTATGATAGTGATATGACAATACAATCACCTTGATGATAAAGATAGAGAGAAATGCCAAACTTGTAAGTAGTAGTATCCATGAAATACAAAGATGAAAGTGATGTATTCACTATTTAAAATGAGGTTCAAAATAATGGAGAAGAAATGAATCAGAACATAGGAGAGGCATTGTTATTACACTATCATAAAGAGAGAATAGGGATACAAGATTATAAAGGATAGAGAGAGTCATATTATGTCGATCAAACATGATATTTCATGTAGCACATCATAAGGAGTATCAAGGATGCTCACACAAAGGATCATAGGGAAACTTTGTTTTAGTAGAAATATTAGTGATTTGTTCACTATTTTAAGAGAGAAGCACTACCATGCCAAGCACTTAAAACCACTATTGTTTTATAGAGAGGGAAAACATGTGGTAACATGGAAAATCATATTTTCTTCCACTTTCATGGTTTCATAAAGCCTTTTTACTATATCTAAAACATATCCACTGATTTAAAGGATTTTTAGTTGTTGATTTATCAAAGATTCTTACTATTCTTGATGGAGCACACATGGATACTAAAGGAGAAAGTTCCAATGTGTATAACAGTCAAATGAATATATGCCAATATTTGAAAAAAAAAACATTTTAGGGAGTTGAGTTTAAAGATCAAGAGTTGTTGTGGCCTTAAAAGGTGAAGTTTGGCGACTTAACTAGCAGTAAAGGAGGAGTTAAAGAGCCCAAGTGGATGGAGCATCCATAAAAGAAGATTTTGGGAGCATAAACAACAAATTTCATTAAGTTTTTGACCTCTTTTTAAGGGGTTTTCAAACTTGCATGACCATTGAAGATGATTTTGAAATTCAAAAGTCATTTGGCCTTGATTTTAATAAGTTTTTTTCACTTATGGGCCTGATTTGAAGGAGTACTTTCAGTGGGTTGGTACCCACCTCATCTCCACTTCCATTTAACTCATCTAGTCCACTTTAGTCAAGTCAAACAACTAGAGCATTAAGGCAAATGGATCCAAGAATCCAAATTTCAAATTTTTGGAGCCTTCTCTGAGTATAAGTCAAGTTTATTCTTCTTTTCTCTCTAGTTCTTGTTCACTTCTTGAAAACTCAGCAAGAAAGAGTACGTGTAACTCAATTTTTCAAGCATTATAACTAGTTTCTTTCTGATTTTGAATAAAAAAATAACATATTCTCCTTCTAAATCTTGTTCTTTGTTGTGTTGAATGAGCATAAGTTGTTTACTATGATTCTTTCCAGTCCTTTAAGTTCTTTGTTCATTTCAAGCAATGTGGAGCATGAAAATGTGTAATTAGTACAAGTTATGATATAATTACGATAGGAGGATCCTCAATGAGGATAGTCCAAATTGTGCAGCAAGAGTTACACAATGGAAACAACAATACAAGAAACTGAGAGAAAGAAAGAACCAATGTTCTAATTAACGTAAAATTATTCACAATGGGCCAACAACATGTAGGCTTGCATTCCAGGCATACATGCCTGATTCCAGATATTATCTTTGTTGTTTTGAATGAGAATAAGTTGTTTACTATTATTATTTGAACAATACTTTAAGTTATTTTTTCATTTCAAGCAATATGGATCATAAAAATGTGTAATTATGACATGTTATGATGTAGTCACAACATGAGGATCCTTAATGAGGATAGTCTAAACCATGAAACAAGAGTCACACAGCAGAAACAACAACATAGGAAACTGAGAGAAAGCAAGATCCAATGTTCGCATTAACATAAAATCATTTACAATAGACTAGAAACATGCAGGCTTACATTCTAGGCATACATTCATGATTCCATATATTATCCAGGCATATTACTAATAGGTATTTATAGATTTGAAGTTTGGGGTAGTAACAAGTTCTATAAATAATGAAGCTAGATAGAAGATACAAAAAATAACAACTTTAGTTCCACATGAGATTTGTATTAGTTGAAACAAGTATTATCCCATTAGAGGCATTAAAGATGGATCATATTATGCTATTTAAAAAGGCACAAAGTATGGAGAAGTATGGCTGGCCTGGAATGGTGCTAGAAAAAGAGTCAAGTAGATGGATTGAATTGAATGATAAGTGGATGTGTAGGTGAGATATTGACATGCAATAGTATCTAAACACTAATGTTGAGATAAAAAGGTGCATGAGAGAAAAATTTAGGATAGACACATGGACAAAATAAATCAAACAAAATAATATTTCTATATCAAATAGTTTACCCATGCGAAACCAAAATGAAAACCCTCCGCAGCAAAAATCAAGAGGAAGAAGAAAATGTTGATTGTCCACTTAAGGACTAGAGCTCACATCATTTTATATGTGAGTATGACAAGTAGGAAATACCTAAAGATGAATAGGAAATGAGTACATGCATATTTTCTAACATGTCGATGAAATTGAATGATAAGTGGATGAGTAAATGAGATATTAACATGCAATAATGTCTAAGAACTAATGGTGAGATAAAAACGTGTATGTGATAAAAATTCAAGGCCATCATCTGGAAAAAATAAATTAGAAAAATTTAATCTTTCTATATCAAAGAGTTTATGCACACAAAACCATAATGAAAACCCTACACAGTAAAAAATTAACAGGAAGATGAAAATGTTGATGGTCCAATCAAGGACTAGCTCACATCATCGTAGATGTGAGATTGACAAGTGAACAACACCTAACAAGGAATAATAAATGATAACATGTCTATCTTGTAACAAGCACATATGTTGGAAATATAATGACACTACATCATAGAGTGTGTAGATTATAGTGACATCCATATCATGTATAAAGACAAATTGAGAGAAACAAAATTGTCTACCTTATTTGAGGAGGTGAGGTTAGACAAAATAACAAGATTTTGGAATATGATGTAAAGAAGAATATGTGGATAAAATTAAATTATAAATGGAAAAGTAAATGATATATTAATGTAAAGTGGTAAAATAGGGTTCGCTAGTCTATGCATGCAAGCTAAGAATCTTAGGCCTATTTCCCATTTACATTCGAAGGAGAATGATCCACTTGGCTCAATACCTTTGGAAATCAGTGGTCATCTATGATGAGTTGAAGATGACTATACAATTATGACAAGTGATGTTAGGATTAAGTAATACTAAGAGGGGGGGTGAATTAGTATTACGACACTTTAAACTTAAACTTATCAAATTCCAACTTAACCAGATAATTGCTGAAATGAAAATAACATAAACACAAAACACACAACTCTTAACACCATGAATTTGTTCTCGAGGAAACCCTGGCCAAGGGAAAACCTCAGTGGGGATGGTACCCACAAATATGCACTAAAAGTATTAAGTCCCTTTTAGGAGCTGAATATTACATTAGTACATTTCCCTAATAAATGAATACAAAACCTTGTTAAAGGTATACATTGAGCTCACTACTCATACAATCATAAATATGTCTCTATTACAATGTTTTATCAAAATGAACATAAACAATCATCTTCTATGTTTAATTAGTTCCAGTTGTAGCTTGCATCACCATCTATCTGATTCTGACATCACAATGCATCCATTCATTTGTTCACATGCTAACCATACTTTGCTTCTCAAAAGCTCTTCATATATATACATTATTACATACCCAGTTGACTCCCACATACATCACAAAATGGAACCAACACTTATACAAAAAGTAAATAAACAATTTATGATAATACAATTTTGGTGATCATACACTACCAAAATATAGGTAATACGTAATCCAAATCCAACATATCACATTTGGATTCCACATTACACTCCCTCAATAATCGCGGCCATTCAACTGGTCTGTCTCATTGTATCACTGTCTTCGCATGTCTTCAAACATTTGTATCTTTCATCTCTGAACTCCAAAACTCAAGTGACCTTAACTAAAGGTTTATCATACCCCAAAATAGCTTCCTCTAAGCTCACATATCTTCATTCATCATATACAGTGTTTGCTACCCAAAATTGCACTCTTGTACCCTGTAAACTGCTTTATGGACTTGGTCATTTTTACAAGCCTTAACTCCAAAACTATGTTCCACTGAAAGCAATCATTAATAAGTGATGTGTTTCCATAAATGACAACCCTAATGTGTTCCTAAACACTCCTAAATGAGCCACTTGCTAACAATCTCTCCCTTTGGCAATGATGGCAACACTTAGTGAAAATGACTAAGTGTCAATACCAAAAAGAACATTCATTAAACTTATTTATCTCCTTTACATATTTACTATTCCATATTATCTTCTCTATCTTTCCTCTGTACATTTTTAATATCTTCTCTTCTCCCCCTTTGACATCAATGGTAAAGGTATACAAAAATGTAGAATACATAACCAAATTGATACAACTGCTTACCAAAAGTTTAGACCATCTTAAGCACATCTTGGAAAGAGCTTTCCAAGATGTTTACTTCTTCAGTCCAAGTATTTACCAATATCTTAATCACATGAATCAGTCCATTCAGTTACAAAGAAGAGGTCTTTGTTTCCTTTAACTCAGTAGGCATGTTCCCAGTGAGAGCCTATGTTGTCTTCTCCATGTTCAAAAGGTGTGTCTCGAGAATTGATAACTTAGGAGTAATCAAACTCTTTAGCATACCAAATCTTCCCATAACTCTCCCTTTCTCTTTCTCCAACACACTCAATCTGTCCAATAGTTTGGACACTTCTTTGTCTAACACTAATACAGTGTGTGAGGAGGTCTCACAACTGTACATCAACTTATCTAGGGTCTGTTTATTCTGTTCTATAATGTCCTCAATATTTTGAAGGTGTTTGATAGGATTTACACATTAACTATATAACTTCCTTCCATTTTTCACACAACTCTTTGCTTCAAACATTGTTTTTCCTAGTATGCCCAAGTCCCATGCAATAAACTTTCATACTTCCTCTAACTTGTTTGCTAAGTATTTATGTTCTACTTTTTATTCTATGATCTTCTCTAAGGACTCATAGTGTTTGTCAAATTAATCCAATGGCTTTTTCAAGTTATCTATAGTGTCCTTTCCTTGTAAAGTAAGAGGTATAGGTAGGAGTTTGTTGACAGTATCAACTGCCCTGTCCAATACCCTTGACTTCTTATTTGTTTTCTGCTTTGATCTCTCCTTAGATTTTGCAAATGCGATGTAGGATAGCTTCATCAACTCATCCTTATCCATACTCTCTACATCTGTACTCAAAATTATCTCTCCACTTGCCAATAATAAGGTTGAAGAAATATGTGTCATTATTTCTTGTTTCACTTCAGCCTTAATATCTGGTTCCTTCACAACCTCAACAATGCTTTCTTGCTCTTGACTCTTAGAGGGCTCTCCCTCAGTAGATTTTACCTTTTCTTTATCAAGCTCAGGCATAGTGTCAATATTTCCTTCAAAAGGATCATCTGTATCGAGCGAGGTGTCCAAAACCACATGCACACCAACAACAAAGAAATATGGTTGCTTTACTGTAATAACAAACTGACTATTATCCTCTCCATCCTTAGGTGAGTTAATGTTAATTATTGAAGGTGTGGAGGACTCTCCCTTTAGGATAGGTTTAGGCTTAGTAGCCATGGGTCTAGGAGGTGTGAGCTTCTTAGGTTCAGCTTCCATAAGGATTTTGTCTATTGCCTTGTGAGTATCCTTAATTACCTCATCATACTTTCTTTCCATTATCTTGATCATTCTGGACTTAGTTCTTAACAAAGGGTTCAGTGCATTCATAATTCTTTTATGTTCATCATATGATATTACGAGGAATATGTCTTCAATATATTTTACCCTTATTTGATCATCTTCTTGTAGTGCCAACTATTTCCTCACTTCAAGTTTATCATATAGATCATAAGGAATGCTTACAACCATCTTTAACAAATTCTTCTTGAAAAATAACATGTGCTTAATCACAATATCTTCTATAAGGATTTAATCATTAGAATCATATATGTTAAAGAAATTTCTTACTTGATTTAACTTGTCTTGGTCCACAACTCTTTTCTCCATCATAGTCAAGTCAGGTTTCCAGAGTTGTCTACTCACAGGTTTGTCTTGTTCTTTCTTCTCCTTTGCTTCTTTCTTCTTCTCTTCCTTCTCTACATTTGTTTTCTTTTGTTCATATTTCCTCAATTTATTGGGTGGGGATCTTTGTTTAGAGGTTCTTGTTCTCTTCGTAGGGGTTTCAACAACCTTCACAGTCCGCGAAGTCTCCATAGGTACTTCTACCATAGTATAGGGTGGACTAGAAGTCTTCTCAGTGTCTACAGGTGGAAGAGCTATAGGGGCAAAGCTCACCACTCCAGATGCTCCCTCAGTCATCTTCCTTCTTATCTCCTTCATCTCTTCTTTATTAATGTCATCTTTACTTGCTAGAGTATCTACAAAATTTTCAATTTTCTTCCTCCTCGCTATCCTTTTCTGTTCTTCTCTAATCTTTGATGATTTCTCCTCATATGTACCCCATCTTTCCTCTGACGAATCTAACTCTGAAGATAGTATATGCTCAACCTGCATAGTTAATACTTCTTTACTTACTTCATACCCCATAGGGTAACACCACTTCATCCTTGGGTCAACTGCCTCAAAACAAACACAATCAATTTCAACCATGAAACAATTTGTCTCCTTGTACTTTTCTACCATTTCCTTTGGTATCCTCATTCTTTGTTTCATCTCTCTCTATAGAATTTTGATCAGTGAAAATATTTCTCCATCTACCCATGTGCTATTATGTCTATAGCTATTTGATACTTGTAGACCAGTGGGTTCATTATCTTTCCAAGCTCTAGGGTGCATACCCAGAAACTTATGCACAATGTGTATACACATTGCATCAAAAGTGATCCAAATCTAAATGCATTAGTTATGTCTCTCTTTATTTGTCTCACATTCTCTATGAACTGTTGCACAATAACTTTGCATGGGTTATACTTGTTTTCCTTTACCATCTTATAAGTCATCATTATAACACCAACATCAACTGAATTAGGTCAGCTGCTATAATGAAGTTTGTATCCAAGAATTGTCGCAACTAATCTAACATCTTGCTAGAAGATGTCAACCACTATCATTGCCCTCTTATCCCATCTCGAGTGATTTAAGGTTTCTACCTACTTCTTGGTGTTCTTCTCATCAATAGGAATGACTCAAGAGTTATCTAGACCAGTAGTGTCATGGATCAACTCACTACAAATCTTGACAGGCAGCTCACCAATCCAAATGAATTATTCATGTACTCTACTCAACAAGATTTTAAATCATTCTTCTTCGTCAAACTCATGTAATTCTGTCATCTTCATCATGCTCAGATTCTCAAGATGAGAAAACTCATCCTTCCACTTTTCGTCCTCTTTAATCATATCCTTCATTTCCTTGAAGATCTCAAAATCTCCTAAGGAATCATACTTACAATGGATATAAGCCCTAATTTCCTCTATGTGAAGAACTTCATAGGGCATTTGCGAAAATGCGCCTTCCAAATCATCCTTAGTGGATTTGCAAGGATGTCTTTTATACTTGTATCTATGTCTCTCGGAAACATCAAATATCATCAGTGTATCCATATTCACAAGTTTGTGAGTGATCTAAATACCTTTTAATTGTCGATTATGTCAGTTTCTACTTCGTCCAATCGCACAATGCACTGGCTTCTTTGTTCTTCTTGCTCAAATCTTTGTTCTTATTTAGCTCTACTCTTCGAATGATGATTAGATAAGTTCCTTTGATTGTCCTTATACTTTGTTGTGTAAAGAAATGGCATAGTTCCCCATAAAATCATCTTTGCACATGGTCTAGTCAACTAACAATCTGGTGATCACAAGATATAGAATATAAAGCTATGTGATCACAGATACATGTTCCATAACATCTATACATAATCTCCCTAAGCTTGCAAGAGCTTAATCTTCATAATAAGGGGCTAGATAGATTACTGATATTTCTTTCCAATGCTCCCCCCAAGGCCATGCTTGGACATCTAGGTTGATGTAGCAATGTTAGCATCAAGCGAAGACTTAGTAGCATCTACTGACTCTCCCTAAACTTTTTCCCCACTTGGTTCCATTACCTTCCATACCTTATCATTGTTCATATCTCTTGCTTTCCTAAAATTATTGTTAAATTCATCTACAATACTCTTAGCATCACCAATATTCTTCTTTACAACAATAGGTGGAGGTCCATTTTTGTTCTCAGTTCCATTATACCTACAAAACTTCACTATGTCCTGGATTATGACATTTGTAGCATGTAGGAGATGGTTTGTTCTGATTAATCTGTAACTTACAATACTTTGTGATGTGCCCAAAGTTATTGTATTTGTAACATGTGATCTTAGTTGTTGTTTCTTCTCTAATGTAATCTTGTTTGGTTCTTGATTGATAAGGCTTCCTGCAATCTACCTTCTTGTGTCCATGTGCATGACAATTTAAAAAATAGCCAAAAAATGATTTGTAAGTAATTTTACCGATGTAGTCTCTCTTCATGTGTCCAATCTTGTTGCATCCAAAGCATCTACCTCTGAAAGGTCTGATATGTTCTCTAGGTTCTTCAAGAGTAGGTCTTTCTTCATCAGTCTTCACTTCATATTTTTCTTCCTAAGTCTTTCAACATTTAACTTCATTGAAGCCAACTCCAGTCATCTCTACTTTAGGTTTCTGTCTATCTCTCTGCTCATCAATCTTATCACTACTCGTATGAAGTTTTTCAATATGTTTCTTAGCCTCAACAAGTTCTCCTTTTATGGTCTGATTGTATTTCTCTAATTCCAAATATTTGTTCTTATATTCATCTAGTTCAATCTACATTTGTCCCATCTGAATATTAGCACCTTTTAAGGTTTCTTCAATTTTGTTTCTATCATTCTTTACCTGTTGAATCTCTTTAGCCATTTGAAAAGGAGTAATTTCATGATCAAGCTTCAAAGTATATTTCTCGTGTTCAAGATATTTTATCTGATATGAAGTATCACTATCTGAATCCTTTTTTATCTTATCCATAAGATCTTGTCTTTGACTCCTGGATAGTTCAAGTTGTTCCTTCAGTGTTTTTATGAAACATTGTCCTCTTCTCAATTTGAATTTCAACTCATCATTTTCTGCTTTAGCCTTATCAAGGTCTTCAAGTGCTACTTCAAAGTTTTCTTCCAAACTTCTAGAATCCATCTTGATCTCCCTTAAGCTGTTAGAATTTCTCTCCAAGGGCCAATAGCTCTTATACCAATTGTTAGGATTAAGTAATACTAGGAGGGGGAGTGAATCAGTATTACAACACTTTAAACTTAAGCTTATCAAATTCCAATGTAACCAAATAATTGCTGAAATGAAAAGAACATAAACACAAAACACATAACTCATAACACCATGAATTTGTTCTTGTGGAAACCATGGCCAAGAGAAAACCCCAGTGGGGATGGTACCTACAAATATTCACTAAAAGTATTATGTCCCTGTTAGGAGACCTAGCCCTATTAGGAGCTGAACATTACAATAGTACATTTCCCTATTAAAGGAATACAAAACCATGTTAAAGGTATACATTGAGCTCACTGATCATACAATCATAAATATGTCTCTATTACAATGTTTTATCAAAATGAACATAGACAAGCATCTGCTATGCTTAAGTAGTTCTAGTTGTAGCTTGCATCACCATCTATATGATTCTGGCATCACAATGCATCCATTCATCCGTTCGCATGCATACCATACTTCACTTCTCAAAAGCTCTTCATATATACATGTAATAAGGTGAAATGAGGGTGTGTTAAGGACAAAACATAAAGATTGGAAAGGAGGTTTGATTAATTGATTAATTGTTATAGTGTGTTGAAATCCTTAACGCTATTTCACATCTCACACTTAATTGAGTTTGATATTGATAGTATATTGCAATTGTGATTGTGATTAAGGGAAGATAAGATGCTCCTTTCTTTCAACCTCAAATACACAAATAGGAGATCCAATTTTGATCAACCCCAAAGG
>MU223986.1:1567637-1642717 GCA_018584345.1 Thuja plicata | reverse complement strand
TAAGATGCTCCTTTCTTTCAACCTCAAATACACAAATAGGAGATCCAATTTTGATCAACCCCAAAGGGTTAATACACAAATGAATCCAATATTTGGAAAAAGACCAAGAAAGGGGATCTTAAATTCTATAAATTGATTGATTAATATGATTAATGATAGTAATTGAAAAGAATGGGAGAAAGTACCAACCTTACAAAATGGCAGATTAAAGATTGCTATTTTCTGAGATCTGTAGACTATTTCTGGAGATGCTGATAGTTCATACCGAACCAGAATAGAGAGACAAACAAAACCCAAAAATCTTTTTCCGTTCTGATATCGTCCTATGAAAAAGGTCGACCTTGTACCACTTTTGCCAACTCAATCTGCTCAACTCCGAAAGTGTCCCTGTTCGCACAGTCTGAAAGAAATCCGAAAAGGGTATCCAAATCTGGCCTCTGATTTACAGTCCCGAACCTGTACCTACAAGAAAAATGTTTGTTTGTTGGGGGAAAGGGGTTTGCCTTGGTCAAACCCCAGTTTTGGAATTAACCTTATAATGTAATTGAAATTGCAAAGATAAACAAAGTAAACACATAAATTCACCTTGCTTGTAATGTCCTTGTGGCAGATTCAAATCCGTCGATCCACAAGTATGCTTCAAAACATGGAATGTAGAATAGAAGGATGTCTTTAATCTCTTGCTTGTAGATCTCCAACACCAAGTCTTGAATGGATTCTTGAACTTGACAAGGGCTTTGGAAGAAGATGGATAGAGAGATCACCAAAAGGGCACTTTTTGGCTTGAATCCTTCAATGGCCTCCAATGGATCTCCTTCATGCAAATGGATAATTGAGAATGATGGATGCTTGCTTCAAATCTTGCCTAATTGCTTGCTTGGACTTCACTTCATAAGGATGCTTAATGCTTGATTAGAAGACTTCAATTGCTTGATCGTGGTTAGAGAAAATGAGAGGAGAAAGCTCCCTTTTATATGAAATTAGGGCACAATCTTCTAAGGAGGCCTAAATAGGATAATTAAATCATCATTTAAGCCTTTACCCCTAGGAGAGGACCAATAATAAATATAATTTAGGAATCAACCAATTCAGAACCCGAAACAGCCGACCCGGAAGCGGGAATGAACTTTTTGTGAAGACCGACATCCCAGAAACCAAAAGTTATCATGATTTGGACCCTAGGACAAGGTCAAGGTCAGCCCTTTCCTAGGACAGGGTCAAGGTCAACCCTATCCTAGGAGGTCGACCCTATCCGCAGATCCCAGGATCACAGGTCAGAGACCCAGAATCCAGAATTTAGGTCAGGAAATGGAGGTTAGAAAGGTAGGTCAAGGGGGAAGCCATGTCAAGATCAGTAACCCATTCAGAGGCACTTTTCAAGACCCCAAACTACTCTCTTAGAAGGCTAAACCAGTCTCCTATGGAAGTACTTCCATTTTCCGACTACACAATACATTATTACATACCCATTCGACTCTCAAATACATCGCAAAACGGAACCAAAACTTATAAAAAAGTAAATACAAAGTCAACGATCATACACTACCAAAATATAGGTAATACACAATCCAAATCCAACATAGCACAATTGGATTCCATGTTACACTCCCTCAATCATCACAATCATTCAACTGCTCTGTCTCATTGTATCGTTGTCTTCACATGTCTTCAAACATCTGTATCTTTCATCTCTAAACTCCAAAACTCAAGAAACCTTAGCTGAAGGTCTAACATACCCCAAAATAGCTTCATGTAAGCTCACGTGTCTTCATTCATCATATACATTGTTCGCTTCCCAAAACTGCACTCTTGTACCCTATAAACTGCTTTCTAGACTTGGTCATTTTTACAAGCCTTAACTCCAAAATTGTGTTCCACTCCAAGAGATCATTCATAATTGATGTATTTCCATAAATGAAAACCCTAATGTGTTCCTAAACACTCTTTAATGAGTCACTTTCCAACAAGTGAATGCTATATCTAGGGTGAAATATGGTGAAAAGGTGACTTTTGGCATGCATGGGGAAATAGAAGACTGGCAAAAAGATTTCAACAAAAGATATGGGATGTACAAAAGATGACTAACTTGTGATCCAATATTTGTGCAAAATCAAGCAGACTAGGGAACCCAATTCAACTTGCTCCTAGGACTAGGGCGCCCTACTCGACCCGCTCTTGACAATTTTGAATCCAACGACCAACAGGTTGTAGCTTTCCAACTACTCAATCTGTATCTTTTCCTATGCACCCACCACCTATTCCTGCACATAAAAGAGAGAAAATGTTGGCTAGAAAGGGTTTTCTAAGTCAAAACCTAGTTTTCAAATTAATCATGAAATTGAAATAATTTAAATTGAAAAGGAAAGTGTGTTGATATGTAACAGAGGCTAGATTTGACAATTAACATGTCTTATACCTTGTTGATGCTATGTTATTTGAATGTGATCATAATTTTTGATTCAATAACATGACTCATTAAGACCTAAAAGGAAAATCATGAATGCATGCCTACAAAAAGGTTGTTGAAGCTTGCCACGATGCTATATCTAAAGAAGAAGGCTTTAAATGCTTGATAAATTGGGTATTTGATTGAATTGATGGATGTCGAATGTTGGAATTAATGGGAAGTGTGTACTGAGAGGGAAGGGGTGAATCAACACCTCTAAAACTTTTGTATCTTTTAACCTTTATCCTTTAAGTTATCAATTGTATCCGACCATCTATTCTATACTGTCTTGATGTAAGATATATCAATTTATAAACTTAACCATACATATGAACATTCATGAAAGTAATTGACACATAACACAAGATATGATATTGCAAAAAACTCCTATTAGGAAGTAAAAACTACGGTGGGGATGGCACCCATAAATGCTTCACTATCTGCAGATTGGAAGGGGTCGGTTAAGGCTTACAATTTGATCACTTTTGATGATCTACCCGGTTAAGAGTATTTATGGAGACCTTTTAAAGTCTACTCGGTTAAGAGCTTTAGCAACACTATTGAGTGTGCACTCAGTTAAGAGATTTATAGTTGGACTGTTAAATCCACCTTCCTTGAAAGGATTTTTTTACACTTTGCTTCACTTGTTAGAATGAGAGAAAATTACAATTTGACCCGGTGTATGCAATCTCCTATTGCTGATTACAGATCCATTTAATATTACATGAATAAGTATATCACATAATGTGATTGAATAATACCTCTGATGCTCGGTAGCCTATGTTCTTGGTTCTTGCTAACCAAATTCACCTTTTGTTGTTCTGGTTCATGAAACTTTCAATCTGATCCATAGATGTGCTTTTGTTGTTCTGGTTCATGAAACTTTCAATCTGATCCATAGATGTGCTTGTATGCTTCATTCATCCTCTCATCCATTCTTACATCATCTCTCTCATGTATATTATGAATTATTTGCATCATCTATTTATAAGATAGATTGACCTAATTAAGTTTGACATAAAACAATGTTAATTCTAAGATCACAGGTTTACAACTTTACCTTGATCTCCTAGTCTATGTGCTTTAAATCAGTTAGACTGATTAAAGCACTCACATTCATGTTTCTTATCCCTAAAGAAATGGTTTTAAATATAAATAAAATAAGACTATTTTATTTGATGTGGAAGTCAGATCCACTTTTTGCGGGTTGCAACTGAATTTCAGTTTTTGACGGTCGGTTATGCTCTGAAGTTAGTTAGGCTGATTCTTGGTATTCCTGCTTGAATTGTCTTTCAGGTTCCTTTTTTATTGTTCTCTCACTTTTTACTATGACCTGCTTGTCGGGTTCCACTTTCGGGTTCCTCTTTATCCTTTCCACTTTGCAATTTTGGTTTACACACCAAATTGTGTCATTGGTTTTCTTTGTACTTAGCAGTTTTCAGTGATCTCTTATATCTGCATTTTCGATTTGCTCTTTGTCCTGTCTTTCGGTGTATGCTTACCGAAAGTGTTCTTTGCATGCTAATGGAAAAATAATGTCATCAATCTCCCCCTTTGACATTAGTATCAAAAACTGATATGTGCAAAATACTAACAAAATATTAAGTATGTACAACATATATAATCCTTAGTCATTTTATGACTCCCCCTATGTATATGTCGGTATATCATTATATTCTCCCTTTTTTTTGTAGTACTGTATAGTTGCCTATCTGTACATATCATTATTTTCCCCCTTTTTTGATATTAAGGGCAAAGGTGTATACCTTATAGCTTATAAAAAATGTGAGAGTGTGAAGACTTTGTGTCTTCCATCATCTTCTCCCATTATTCCTTTAGGTTCTCTAGAGCCATGTGCTCGAGTGTAATCCTTGAGTGCATATCATAGATGTTGTCTGCTACAGCCATCTCGAGGGTTGCTATTAGTTGTCTTGCCAAACTTATATTTTGTTGAAGCAGTGCCATATTTGGTAGAAGTTGAGCCTGGAGCTCGATGACCTCTCCCCTGAATTGTGTTTCTGCTTCCCATAGTTCTTACCTTAATCTTTTTATTTCAATAATTTTTTCATAATGCAAATTAATTGCATTGTCCTCGGTGGTTAAGCTTTTAACACTATTAGCTAGATCAGAATCTAACTTTGCTATGTTTTCACTATGCTCCTTAGTGAATTTCTCCAGTGTGCTTAGTTGTTGAATCAAGGAAATAGCTTCAACAATACTAGGATCTAATTCACTTATGAATTCTGAAAGCTTTACCTTGTTTACTGCCACTTCTTGGCTGATTTTCTCAACAAGTTTCTGCTGACACTCCTGCTCTACTCTCTCTTTAATTGCCTTCTCAGCATCAATGTTATGTGTTGTAATGAATTTTGTGAGAGTGGCTAGTTGATCAAGTATTGGTTTATTCTGATCAACATCAATGTCGGGTACAATCTGGTGCAATATGTCCCTAGTTGTTTCTAGTACCATGGAGTCTCGATGTTGCTTCCTCAGCTTCTCCTGTAATGCCTTCCTCTGGAATATTTCACCGTATTCCTTCACTGCTTCATAGTCAAGTGTAGTTGGGTCACATTTGGGTATCTCTATGATTTCATCGAGAGTGACTTCCAACTTACTCTTTTTGGATTTCTTCTTCTTCTTCTTCTTCTGAGTTTCACTTGAGTGCAGAACCATAGCCATCTTCTCAGCTTTGTCTGTGGTGATAGATGAAATTACTTGTGGTGTTGCTTCTTTTTGTTGTTGTGCATCAGTGTCAGCTTGTCAGTTTTTAGTAGACGTCTCTAAATCAACCTTTACATTATCTATAGCAACTGTTTTAGTTTCCTTAGGAGTGCCATCTTTAGGTTTTCCTCCTTCATTGGTGTCCTTATGCACTTCATTTGTCTTTGTCTGTGCATCCTTATTGGTTGTGTCTCCATATGTTTTCTTTGATTCTCCTTCTATAACCTTGTTAGTTTTGGTTACAGTATGAGTGTCTCCGATGTCCTTCTGACCATTGGTGTTGTCTTTCTTTCCTTCATCCCCTGTATCCTCGGGAATGCTTGAATCTTTATTAGGTGACTTGTCTGTTTCTTGAAGTGTGTTGATGACTTGCATCAATATTGGCATGTTGCCTGGTATGTTCACTTGTGAAGTATCAATTTTGGTGTCCTGTTCGTCGGTTGTGTCCTTGGTAACAGTGACATATTCATCCTTTTGTATTTCTTCTGCTCATTTTTCGGTTATGTCGATGATTGTGTTATCCATAATGTTTTCCTTAGTGGTGTCCAACCATATTTCATCTGCAACTTCCACATTCTTGTTGCCAGTCGTGTTCATTTCTTCTTTATCTAACTCAACTAATGTGTCATCTTCTGCATCTTTGATTATTATGTGTTCTTGAGTTGCCTGATTGTCATCTTGCGGTTGTTGTTCTTTTTTGGGGCTTGCTTCCTCAATAGGTCTATTGAGTATTTTACTCCAAGTTTTGTGACTTTCTTTTTCAAGCTCTATAAGCCTCCCTTCAAGAAATTTGTAGGCTCACATCTTGGGTGAGAACTCATTTTTTATGGTTCTCCATCATCTCATCAATTTCTTCCCTCTTGTATTCAGGAGGCATAAGAGAAACAAGTACTCTTTCTCTTATCTCCTTCTCATTATTTAATGCAAATGACCATCTGGCATATAATCTATCCAAGATTTCCCTTGGTACATTATTACCTTAGAATTGAATTGGTACGTACTTGAATTTGTACATCTTTGCAATGATGGCATCTTCAACTTTGTTTTGATCTTCTCGATCAAGTTTTAACCATCTTCTTATCTTAGAATCTGTAATAGATCTTGAGTTTGCAATAGATTTACATACCTCATCAATGCTTTCTGGAACCTTAATCTTTTCTTCTTGTACACCTTCATCTTGTTCGGTGTCCTCGATATCTTCCCTTGTTTGAACAAACCTTCTTCTCTTTGATGACCCTCTTTTCTGTGCGGCTGGTTTCCTCTTGTAGGTTCTAACTTTTCCTTTCTTCAAGGGTGATGGACTTGAGTCCTTAGTTGTTTGGCTTCTTATCCTAGAAGCAACTGTGGTTCTTAGCTTCTTAGCTGGTGGAGGAGGTGGTGAATCTGACTCTATGGCATCAGATTCATTCTTTTTTGCAGCTTCATCGATGGGTGACTGGCCTTCGGTCTCTTCCTCCTCATCATCTTCTTCTTCCTGTTTGATTTCTTCTTCTGTTACCGACAGTATTTTCTTTAGATTCTTTACCATTTTATCCTTTTTCCTGTCAATTTGCTTTACAACCAAGCCATATTTGATTCTTGATTTGGCCTCCTCAGAAGTTCCAAACTTTGGTTGTTTCTTGTCTAATGGTTCATTTATCAATGCATCGATTGCCTTGGATGCTTGATCAATATTTACCTCATACTCCCAAGGTTGTAACCATGTTTTCCTTGGTACAACAGGTTTGATGTATGTGTGGCCGATGTCAACCATGAAACATATATTATCTTTGAATTTCTCTATAAGTTGTTTAGGGATCCTAACCTTTTTCTGCATTCGATCCTTGAATCCTGCAAAGTACTCATCCATGACTGTTTCAAAGTTGTCTCCTAGTGATGTTATGTATTGACTAATTTGCATGGTGACCGGTTTTGTGGCATCCCATTTTACATCTCCTACTGATGGAAATGTTTTTTGAAAGTAAAAGAAAATGCACATGATAAGTGATCCAAACTTACATGTATTTGTCTTAGCATTTCTTATAGTCCTCAAGTTTTCTTCTAGTTGGTTCAGTAGAAGTGTCGACAAATCCAACTGAGTACCTTTCTTTACAATCTTATAAGTTGTATCTACTGCACCGGATGCTATGTTGTTCATCCTACTTGCTTGGAAGAATTTTTAACCTAGAACACATGCTCCAAATTTAAGTTCATCATCGGTTATAGTAGATACCTTCAGTCCTCTGCCATCATATTTTGCTCCAGTGTTCTTTTCAATCTCAGTCTTGGGTGGGTGTTTCAATGCCTTTACCTTCTCGGTTACAGGGTAACCGGTGACTGCATGGATAAAATCTTTGGTTATCATCTAAGGCTCATCCATCCATAGTTTGTGATTGTGCATTTGGCTCAATGCTAGCTGAATCCACTCAGTTTTGAATGCCTTCGGGAATAATAGGGCATTAGTGGGCCTTTTCATCTGTATGTGTTTGTGTTCATCTTTTATGGATCCATCTTCATTGCACAACTTCTTATAAGCTTGATCCACTTCTAAATCACCAATTTATGCAATATTGCAGTGGATGTAAGCTCACACGTCTTCAACAAGCAAAACCCTGGCTGGTATTCGAAAGAATGCTCTAGCATTGTCAGGCTGTGATGCAACCTCAGGGAAAATCTTGTATTGAGGTTCCTCACAGGTAGAGTTCTTGATGAGTTTAACCTCATCCTTCTTGATGTTCTTCTATTTGGTGGCTCTTGGGGTCGTGGCCATTATTTTAGAGAAATTTAGGGCTTTCTGAAAAATGTGTAAACAGAGTTCTTGGTTGTCGTTGAAACTTATTGTTTGCACCTGCAGTGGTCATTGATCTGTTGGAGTGCTCTGGGTTGAGTTGAAGTTTCTTTGTGATGTTGTTTGTTGTTTGCTCCATTTTTGCTCTTGTCACTCTGCTCTGGTCGTGGTGAAGAATGAAACCCTTCCATCATCCTTTTTTAGGTGTTTGCCCTAAACAACGAGTCATTAATGCTCAACCACTCCTCAATGTTTGAAGACGGAGTTCATCGGTTTGAACATTAACTTCTCTTCAGTGACAATCATGATGTTTCAGGGCGGTCATTTAACTCTTTGCTTTTACCAACGGGTTTCAGTGTTGTGCGCAGACAACTTATTCACTTTTCTTGATTACCGACAAGTCTCAGTTTACACTATCAACTTTGCTTTCTCATGTTAACCAATGATTCTCGATAAGTGTAGGCAGTTTCAGCTTTGAGCGTATACCGATGGATTTTGGTATATATTGCCCGATAGAATAGTTATCACAGATTTTAACAAGTAATACCATGATGCATCTTTACTTATGCTAATTTTGCATTTCATAAACATATTATGGAACTGATGTAAAATAATACATAGTGTAATGCAGTTCCATACTTACTTGTTCTGCTTAGGTGGGGGTGGTGATGTAACCAGATCCATTGGATGGGGTGTCACCATTTGCATTGCTCGGTCCATCTTCATCATTGTTTGAAGCTCTTCTCCACATTTTGTCTCTCATTTTTTAGATGTCTTCAATGGTGTTTCCATTGGGATAAGTGTTGGTCTCTGTCATTCAGTCTCTGTAGTTTTTCTTGAGATGACCAACTTTATGACAGTGTAAGCATGCCATTCTGGGGTTAGTCCAGCCTCTAGACTTTCTTGTCCACTGTCTTATACAATTTGCATCAATGTGACCAAATCTTCCACATGCTGTACAATTTGTCCATGTGTTGTAATCCCATACATACTAGTTACTGACTCTTTTCGGTTGATAGGGAGTTTCTTGAGCTTCCATGCTTGCCTTTTCTTTTTCTAGCATTCAAGAGTTGTGTGCCCATTCATTTTGCAAGTAGGACAGTATTTGTTCATGTAGGTTTCCTTCTTTAGTTGTTTCATTTCAGACTTACATTCATATACTTTATGTCCTTTCTTGTTATATTTATAACAAAACCCTATGAATGAAGATGTGGATTTAGGAATACCTTTCATTTTTTCTCTACATACATTTGATGTGTGGCCTTGCTTTCCACAGTGATTGCATGTCAGCTTTCTAGGTCTTGGATTTGCATATACATTCTTTAGATCAACTTGATTGGGTGATTCTCCATTCTCGGTAAAGCCTAGATCGGTGTTGTTGTTGACTCTTTGTTGTCCATCAAGAAAATCATCCATTCTTTTATTGCTTTCTTCAGCTTTCTTGATAATTTCATTATGCTGCTGCTGAATTCTTATTTCATGTTTCAACTTTGCATTCTCTTCCCTTAGCTCACTTATAGCTTCTATTCTTTCAATGAGTTCAACATTCATTCTGTTTGCCTCTTGACTCATAAGAATAATCTGATTGTAATCTCATGGTGATGCTCTGTAAGTCTTTGTATTTCAGACTCTTTCTCTTGTAGCTTTTATATAATCTTCCTTCTATCATCAATAGCTAGTGTTCTTTCTTGCTCAGTTTGTCTAGCATTGTTCATGACATCAATCATTCTTACCATCTTTGTCTCTTGACCAATTTGTAGAGATTTCACTTGTCCAGCCAGATGTTGATTGATTTCATTTAGGCTTGTGATGCTTTCTTCTGATGTGTCTGATGCTTTGCTTGTAGAAGACTCAAATAAATCTGGTATCTCTTCCTCATGATAATCTGTTTCATTAAAGGGAGATTCCATAATATTTATTTCATCTAACAACTGTCTCATATTGATTCTAGCTTCTTTATAGTGCTCATAGAAGATCTGAATTTCTAGCTTCTTATTCTCAATACTTTTGTCAAGTTTGTACTTCTCCATTGCATGATCTTTTCTCTTAAGCCTTTAATCTTTTCCAAAGAAGAGACTTAGCTCTGATACCAATTGTTGGAATTAATGGGAAGTGTGTACTGAGAGGGGAGGGGTGAATCAGTACCTCTAAAACTTTTGTATCTTTTAACCTTTATCCTTTAAGTTATCAATTGTTTACCCAACCATCTGTTCTATACTGTCTTGATGTAAGATATATCAATTTATAAACTTAACCATACATGTGAACATTCATATAAACATTCATGAAAGTAATTGACACATAACACAAGATATGATATCGTAGAAAACTCTTGTTAGGAAGTAAAAATTATGGTGGGGATGGCACCCACAAGTTCTTCACTATCTACAGATTGGAAGGGGTCAGTTAAGGCTTACAACTTGATCACTTCTGATGATCTACCCGGTTAAGAGTATTTGTGGAGAACTATTAAAGTCTACTCGGTTAAGAGATTTAACAACACTATTGAGTGTGCACTTGGTTAAGAGATTTATAGTTGGACTGTTAAATCCACCTTCCTTGAAAGAATTTTTACACTTTGCTTCACTTGTTAGAATGAGAGAAAATTACAATTTGACTTGGTGTATGCAATCTCCTATTGTTGATTACAGATCCATTTAAGATTACATGATTAAGTATATCAAATAATGTGATTGAATAATACCTCTGATGCTCGGTAGCCTCTGTTCTTGGTTCTTGCTAACCAAATTCACCTTTTGTTGTTCTGGTTCATGAAACTTTCAATCTGATCCATAGATGTGCTTGTATGCTTCATTCATCCTCTCATCCATTCTCACATCATCTCTCTCATGTATATTATGAATGATTTGCATCATCTATTTATAAGATAGATTGACCTAATCAAGTTTCACATAAAACAATATTAACTCTAAGATCACAGGTTTACAACTTTACCTTGATCTCTTAGTCTATGTGTTTTAAATCAGTTAGACTGATTAAAGCACTTACATTCATGTTTCTTGTCCCTAAAGAAGTGGTTTTAAAAACAAATCAAGATTCTATAAATAGAATAAGAATATTTTATCTGACATGGAAGTCAGATCCACTTTTTGCAGGCTGCAACTGACTTTCGGTTTCTGACGGTCGATTATGCTCTGAAGTCAGTTAGACTGATTCTCGGTGTTCCTGCTTGAACTGTCTTTCGGGTTCCTTTGTGACTATTCTCTTGATTTGTACTGTGACCTTCTTGTCGGGTTCCTCTTTACCCTTTCCACTTTGCAATTTCAGTTTACACACAAAATTGTGTCGTCGATTTTCTTTGTACTTAGCAGTTTTCAGTGATCTCTTATATCTGCATTTTCGGTAAATGCTCTTTGTCCTGTCTTTCGGTGTATGCTTACCAAAAGTTTTCTTTGCATACTAATGGAAAAATAATGTCATCAGTCAAAATGAGGGAGGATGACTTGATTTTATACCTACACATAGCATTTCAGGGTGTTAAACATGAAGCAAGCTGACATAGGTTTGAAATTCCTGCTCAAACAAGCTGACTGTTAAGTGATTTGAACTTAGAGCCAAATATTGGGGAGCAAGGCACCCAATTCATCCTACTCCCATGTCTCTTAGGATTCCCAAAGTGCCTTTATCCCTCCAATATAGTCCCAAATTGGGACTTGGGGTCCTAAATTGAAAGGAGAAGTTGAAATTACAATTGGAATTGAGCTTGGATGAATGAGATTGGATGTGGGAGGCCATACATGCTAAAATAGGGCCCAAGTAAGTGAGAAATTTCATATGGATGCAATTTAGGATGCTACACTTAGCCCCCACTTTAGTGGGAGTATGAGCCTACACACGTGTGTGTGTGTGTGTGTGTGTGTGTGTGTGAGAGAGAGAGAGAGAGAGAGAGAGAGAGAGAGAGCCCTGGATCTTAACTCATACAACCACGTGGAAGTCCACACAAGAAATCTAAATAGAGATAAAAGACTAACTAAGGCTCTATGTCAGCTGCTTTAAGTTACCTCCATAATTAGAATGTCTCAACCGCCAATATCATTCTTGAAATGTTATGAAAGAGGACAAATGCTCACATGAAAGAGCAAGAGCATCAACCAAAGATAGGAGAAGACAACATGATCCAATAGATTTGTGAACATCACCAAGTTTGGGAGAACAAAACCCCAAACCCTAGGATCTTAACTCGTACAACCACGTCCAAGGTCGCACAATAAAACTAAACTGAGATAAAATACTAACTAAGGCTACATGTCAACTGCTTGAAGTGACCTCCATAATTATAATGTCTCAACCACTAATATCATTCTTGAAATGTTATGAAAGAACACATATGGTCACATGGAAATATAAATAACATCAACCAAAGATAGGATAAGGCACCGCGATCCAATATATTAGCAAGGTGTGTTATGTTATGGGATCATGGAGGAGAGAGAAGGAAAGAAACATGAATTCCATGGGCTAGCAAGTTGCACTATGCTAGGTGATCCATGCGAAGAGAGGAGGAAGAGTTAAAAGCAATTTGTAATACTACTCTACTCATCCCAACAAAGTTTGATATACAAAGAGTCGATGGGCTAGAAAGTTGTGTTATGCTAGTTAACTCATCTTGAGAATCTGCACAAAGGAGAGGTCAAATTGTCTAGCAAATTGTATTATGCTAGCTAACCAATCCCAAGGATAACCAATGGAATCTTTGTATCCAAGGAAATTGAATAAAAATTAGTGCAAAGGAGAGTAATATGGTCCTATCAAGTTGTGTTGCTAGTATACTTGATTTGAAATTTTGAATAAGGATAACCAAACAAAGCACGATATTCATCAAGAACTATTGTAATATAAGGATGAAGAAATAAATCATGATGTTCATCAGGTAATCCTATATTATAAGAATAACCAAACAAAGCACGACGCTCATTAGGAAATCCTATAATACAAGGATAACCAAACAAAGCACAATATTCGTTAGGGAATATTGCAACATTTGAGCAAGGAAGCCATATATATGCCCCCATCTCAAGATGGAAAGATAGGACTATGTTGAAATCTTAAGGAAAAGAAGAACAAGGATATACACCTTTAACACCAAGGAGATATTCTTTAAGCAACAATGTACGTACAACCATAGCCATAGAGGCATAACTCTTTTGAGGCAAGGAAGAGATAGTTGGAAAAATATATCTCACAACATGTTTAAAGGGATCCTCTTGAGAGATTCACAAGAGGAGGAAGAGATCTTTTCTCAAAGACATCTACCTCCAAGAGGAGATCTTGAACAAAAATAACATCATTGAACAAAAGAGGGGACGGATACCAAGAAATAACACTCACCCCATTGATAGGTAAATATATTCTTGAAGAATGATAACACACTTTTGGTCCCAAGTGAGGGATTTGTTTATGATAGGCACACATTTTCAAGAAATGAATAGGTTATAATAAAGCATATATACCTCTTCAAAAAAAGAGAGAACCCTTGATCAAAATAAATAATTAAATGCTTGAAAGGATGTCACATGATAAACAAATACCACTCAACCAAGGGAAAGTGGATCCTTAAAAAGGATAAGAGAATGAAATACTACTCTAGCGCCCTAAGCATGGAGAAAATGACACGAAAGACTATTATGTTGCTCACAAAGTATGAATGTACCACAATCAATGATAACAAGACCCCAAGAGATAGGCTAGTGGTGTAACACAATGTGGAGCAACATAATAGGAACTTGGATGTTATTTAAAATTATTATAATTTACATACCATCCATTGTTAAATGTTACATAAATGATATCATCATCAATGAGTTATTGAATTTTACAATGCAAGAATTAACATTCATTAATAGAGTGGTCATGATATTGATGATACATACAAAAGGGAAGATTTTCAAGCTCTTTTCTACGTCTCTTATTTCATTTGGGTTGGGTAATTATCTTGGAAAAAAGGTCAACAAATGCTATCTTGTTTGGAGTAAGGCATAGAATACATAGATGCATTATACAATGGAGGAGGGGACTTCAACAAAGGGGGAGGTTGGGAACCTAAACCTTTCTTAAACAAGTGTGATGCAGGGTTGTCATAAATCTCAATGCTTTGTTGCACACATCCTAAACCATGCTCATTATAATAATCAAAATTCTGATTTGAAATGCTAGAAGGATAAGGCTCATTCTTAGGTTGAATCATATTGAAATTTTAAGAGGCCCAATTAACATCCATACATGTGTTTGAATAAGAACTTTGAGTCTCAAAATTAGGAACTTTGTCTTGCTATGAAAGGAGGGGGTGAAGTCTAATGATCCCCAATCATCCTCTTTAGGTGGAGATGGTGTTTGTATTTGAGAAATAATTTAAGAAATCAAAGAAGACTGATATTGCATTTGTATGTTATCAACCTCCAAAATGTACATCTTATTGTTTTGGATAAACTTGAGTTTGTGATGAAGAGTAGAAGGGATGGTAATCAAAATTATGATTTGAAATGCTAGAAGGATAAGGCTCATTCTTAGGTTGAATCATATTGAAATTTTAAGAGGCCCAATTAACATCCGTACATGTGTTTGAATAAGAACTTCGAGTCTCAAAATTAGGAACTTTGTCTTTGCTATTAAAGGAGGGGGTGAAGTCTAATGATCCCCAATCATCCTATTTAGGTGGAGATGGTGTTTGTATTAGAGAAAGAATTTAAGAAATCAAATAATACTGATATTGCATTTGTATGTTATCAACTTCCAAAATGTACATCTTATTGTTGTGGATAAACTTGAGTTTGCGATGAAGAGTAGAAGGGATGGTTTATATACCATGAATCCAAGGTCTACCTAGAAGAAAGTAATATGTGAGAGCATTGGGTATGACATGGATAAGCATGGGTATAATTATGGGTCCTACTTTAATAGGTATAGCGATTGTACCTAATTATCAAAGCCAAAATAAGGAATATAATTAGTTTAAATAAGAGAGGTATCCACTTGTATTTTATGCAATAGGTTAATGCTACACACATTAAGAGTTGAACCATTATTAACTAGAGTGCATCTTATTTTTATATTGTAGATTAAGACAACAATCACGAGGGGATCACATTGGCTTTGAACCTCTAAAGAAGGTAACTCATGTTGGCGAAACTCAATTTTTGCCATTGGTTCAAGAACAATTGCTACCACATTTCACTTAGTAGGATGTGATGTAACAAATTTTTGCAAAGATTCTTGACTCATTGCATTATGTGTAGGTGAATTTTTAATTAAGCCCCAAAGGGAGATCTTGGTTGAAGTATCATGAATTTTCTCAAAAGATCACACTCCTTACCAACATGTTGTGAAAGATGAGGGATATATTGGCGAAGATGGACAACTACTTCAAGCTTCTAATCATACAAAACATGAATGACATTGGCTTGATTAGGTTATTTATTCTCCAAGGCTTCATTTATAGAAGGGAGAGCATCAAGGACACCAACTTCTTATTCCAAGTGTGTTCATAGGTAGGGTAAACTTTAGGAGAGGGACACACATAACTCACTAATGCCTCATCTTTAGAGGGAAGGTTATTGACATGAATAGAAGGGAAATTGTCAATCATATCAACCTCTTTTTCCACAATATCATTCTCTTTCACCAACGTATCCTCACGAGGGAGGTACATATTAAGAGAATAATCAAAATCATTCTCCATTGGTTCATCTCAAAGAGGGAGAGCATTGAGAAAAGTGTTAAAAGTATCTTATTGCACCAAAACATCATCATGGGTGCGATCAATTTTGGGTGAGGGTATATTATGACTATGGATTAAAGGAAGGACTAAGTTATCATAACATGCATGAAATGGGACATCTTGAATGAAACTTGAAATTAAACTAGCAAAAGAACATAAAAACTCCATTCATAAAATGCACTATAATCAAACAAGACACACATAAAAGCAAATATGGATTAACTAAATGCATGTAAATAAGTTCATAAAATTAGAAGTTTGCAAAATGAAAGAAGGGTTGGGTTCACCAAAATGTAAGGTGGTAAAATAGGTTTTGCTAGTCTACATGTATGCAAACTAAGAACCTTAGGCCTATTTCCTATTTATAAATTGAAAGGAGAATGATCCACTTGGCTCAAAATATTTAGGCACAAGGTAAATTTAGTGGTCCTTCATGGTGAGTAGAAGATGACTATGCAATTACGGAAAGTGAATGCAAGATCTAAGGCAAAATATGGTGAAAAGTGACGTTTGACATGCATATAAAAATAGAAAATTGGCTGACAGAGTCTGATAGAATATTTAGGATGTAAAGAGGATGACTTATATGTGATTTGAATTTCATGTGAAATCAAGGGGATGAGGGCGCCCAGGTCGGCCTACTCTCAACAATTTCAAATTCAACAACTGATAGACTATAGCTCTCCACCTGCTCAATCTCTATCTTTTCCCGTGTGTCCACCCCTCATTCTTGTACACAAAATAGAGAGGAAATGTTGGATAAAAATAGGTTTTCCTAAGTCAAACTCCAATTTTGAAATCAACCATGAAATTGAAATAAATTGAATTGAAAAGGAAAGCGTGCTGATATGTAGCAGAGGCCAGTTATGAGAATTAAGACTTCTTATACATTTTTGATGATATGTTCTTTGAATATGATCACAAGTGTTGATTCAATAACATGACTCCTTAAGACCTAAAAGGAAAATCACAAACACATGCTTGCATGAAGGTTGTTGAAGCTTGCCACAATGCTAGATCTAAAGAAGAAGTCTTTGAATGCTTGATTGAATTGATAGATGTCAAAATGAGGGAGGATAACTTACTTTTATACCCCTCCCTAGTGTTTTAGGGTGTTAAACTTGAAGCAAGTCGACACAAGTTTAAAATTCCCACTCAAACAAGCTAACCGTTCAGTGGTTTGAATTTGGGGCCAAACATCAAGGAGCGGGGTGCCCAAGTCGGTCCGCTTCCAAGAGCGGGGTGCCCAAGGCATCTTACTCCCTCTAATGTAGTCCCAAATTGGGACTTGAGGTCCTAAATTGAAAGGAAAATCCAAAATTTGAGTCAAAATTAAGATGGGATGAACAAGTTTGGACCTGGGAGGCCATCCATGCTAAAATAGGGCAATGGTAAGCAAGAAATTGCACATTGATGCAATTTACAATGCTACAATTAACATGCAATAGTATCTAAACACTAATGATGAATTAAAAAGTGTTTGAGAGAAATTAAGGACAATCATGTGAATAAAATAAACTGGACAGAGAAAAGCTATCTTGATCAAAGAATTTAAATCCACACGAGACCACAATGAAAATACCTACATAGCAAAAATCAAGAGGAAGGTGAAATGTCGATGATCTAGCTAATGACTAACTCACATCATCTTAGATGCAAGATTAATAAGTGGACAGTGCCTAAAGAGGAGTGAAAAATGAGGACATTCCTATTTTGTAGCACGAAGATGTTGGAAACAAAATGACACCATATCATAGAGTGTGTAGCCTACAATGGTGTCCATATCAAGTATGAAGACAATTTGACAACAAACAACTTAACTACCTTATTTGAGGAGGCAAGATTAGCTATAACAACAAGCTTCTCGAATATGATGGACAACAAAAGATTTAACATTTGAAAAAATTGATCAATTTCATAAGACTAATAAAATAACCCTTATGTCAAAATAGACATATTAAAACTATACATTTTTGTGACGACTCTTACTCCCACAAAATACTTAATCTTATAAACGCTAGAAAAAATCTTTCATATATTTATTTATAATAAAACTCAATTTTCTAAAACCACTCCACATAATAACTTGCTAATTTTGTATACTTCCAACTGAAGAATTCCCAAATTTCCCAAATTTGATTATCCCCTAATTAAGCACACCCTTCCAATGTAGCCATTAAGGAAAATGACAACATTTTCTCTCTCTAAAACATAGTCAAATAAAACATTTAGGATCTTCTTATGCCACATAGATTCCTCCCATATATTACTATGTGCCAAACTAGGGGCCCATTTTCCACAAGACCGACCTAACCATCCATTTCACCCCATGACAAAATTCACCGACCCTCGAACCCCAAAAACTAACGGAAAAGAAAAAACCTAAGAATCCTAATCAGCTATTAATATCTTAAATAAATTCCAAGGGATAAAAAGCTAAAATAATGCCCAAAAAGCAAAAATAGTTGAACAAGTATGAGTTAACTTAAAAAAAATCAAACAATAATAATAATAACTGACCATGATTAACACTAATCAGAATTAACTCCCTCTTGCATGATTTCTTCATCTCTCACCCCATCTCATTTCTTGTTCCTCTCGAGAGACCCCTTTTCTCTCTTCTCTTTCTTCTCTTTGGGTGGAGACGTCCCCTTCCATTGCATTGAGAAATATCATTCATTTGGTTTATTTGGAGGAGGCTGAGAGGAGGCCTCTGAAAACTGTGTTACAGTTTCCTAGTCTGCGTGTTTTTATTGATCAGAGGAAGAGAGAAGTTATTATGCAGGCAGATCAGTTCATCAATTTACGGCCAGGAGGAGGAGTTAAAGGGCGTTCCTTTGGAACTCGTTTTGACTCCAACGTTCCTTTTTCTGCTTCAGCCGGCGCTGCTGCTGCTTCCGGTGATTCGAACAATGGATCTCAGGGTTTCCGCCCTCAGGCTTTTAAGGTATGCTATAGGCTCCTTTTGGCTTTTTATATGGATCTGGGTATTTTAAATGAGAAATTATCTGGATTGCCCATCTGCTCAGCTATACTAGAGTGGGGATAAAAGCCCTATTTTTGGAGCAAACAGGGTTTTAGGTGATCTGGGTTTTTATCATTTACGTTTTGTTTTTAGGGTTGTGTGGATCGCGATATTGGGTTCTTTTTCTCTGTTTTGTCCTATTGAATACTTGCTGAGTTTGGGTTGTGTAATCTATTTTATCCCATCAGAGTACCACGTCTATTAAATTTGATTGACTGAAAACGTTAAAATTTAACACGCTTGTTTTTGGTATATCCGAAAACTTTCGTATCCCATGGATGGGATGCGAATTTTTTCCATCGTGCTCGGCTAAGGGATTTTGTTGGAATCGTGATTCGTATTTGCGACAATTTGTTTGTCCAGTTTTTGGATTCTTATATGTGCTTTTACTTATTTTGTATTCTTTTATTTCAATGTTATGATGAATGGATAGATAAGATTTTTCGCATTAGATCTGATTGCAACGAACTGAGCCCTGCACTTGTATAGGGAGGTATTTCAAAAGGTTATTGAAAATAGATTGAACTGCTTTAGAGTCACCCTTCATTCTTGAAGCATCTTTTAGTCGACGCCTATATGTAGCGTAGACTGCAACCCACCGCTTGCTATGTGTACTAATTTTTTTTCACAGTATGTTGTTTATGCAGCAAGTCGAAGGTCTGTTAACTATCGTTGAAGGGTTTTTCACTTTCTCACAATCTTTACAAGCATTGCATGCCATCTTGTCAAGAATTCACTGAAGCCCAACTAGACTGCTGCAAACATAGCCGGATTCCTTCAACAGGATCCATTGATTCATTGAAGTTCTCAATTTTGAATCTCAGTCCTTAAACCAGTTCCATTAAAGTGCTCAATTTTGAACCTCATTCCTTCAACAAACTCCACATCGAAACTGCCATAATGCAGCCCAACATTTAGGTTGTGTCTGGGAAGTATATGTTATATAACATGGGATGGTGTATTGTTTGTAGTCTGTTTACATTTTGTAGAGTAGCTAAATAAAGTGGCTTTGTTGTGTTCACAATCCCTTTTTGTGCCAATATATTCAATAAGTATTGCGATACTTTGTGTGAGCTATTACTCATATTTTTTATATCCTTAAACAAAATATCATTAGGATGAATGTTTCGATAAGATTCTGCACTTGATATGATTGTGCCTTGACATGTCCTGCTTATTGATGGGTTGGTTGGGCTAAATGCAGTAGAGTAACTTTTTAATTTATCGAACTGCTTGAGTCACATCTCACACTTGAAGCATTTTGTTCTGAGATACTTATGTACGATATAGATTGAATGAACTTCTTCCAAGTATATTTAGGCTTTTTTTTAGTATACTCTTTTTTGGATAGGATACTTGGGAAAGACCACAAAATAAGGGATTCCAGAAGGAAATACCAGAAAATAAGGGATTCCAGTACTTCCAAAAAGAGCTCAGAGTTCTTATTTATCTGATATATTAGGCACCCAGCCTTGTTTCTATAGAGTATATTTACAGTAGATATATTTCACTTATTATGTGAGAGCATGCAGTGTCCCAATATTCCGTAGCTTTTGTTTCTATATCAGCACACTGCACTTGAAAAGCAGCAAAACCATGGTGTTCTCTGTTGATTTGCTTGATGAAGTTCTTAATACAGATCAAATATTCATTAATTATTCTTGAGGAACCATTCCTTTGTTACCCTCTTTATAATCATTTGAATAATGTCTTCTCCATGTTCCATTGAAATACAGAACTATTCCATTGAAATCATGTCTTCATTTCCATAAACAAGAGTCAAGGATGCATTGAAGTGCTCTAGTTTGAATCCTATTTTTTCAAAAGTGCCGAGGATGCATTAGAGTTTTCCATTTTGAACCCTGTGCCACATCATGCTACTATACATCAACTCAATAGAATGTATTAAGTTTCGTATGAGATGCGTTACAAATTAGGACGTGCAGTTTATATTTTAATTTGGTCTAATGCAAACAATACAGTGAAAATAAGATTCTATTGTGTGTATCAACATAGTAAACTTGTTACTGTTGTTTCCAGTCTACACTGTAACATGATTTGAGTGTCAAATGCTACAAACTACAGCGGTAAACTGATGATTGTATTCTCTTATAGTATGGTATATGTTGCTGGTTTTACCCATGTTTGAATTGAAATATCAATTCCATTGTAGAAATTGCGCTGCTAGCTTGAGGTTTTTTACGACATTTTTAATGAATTAATTAGAAAGTATGATTAACATTCTTAAATTCTAGGGTATTGCATCTTGTTGAGGTTTACTGTTAAGCTTAGTTACTGATTCGCAGCATCCTGGCCTGGATTCGGAAGCAGTTTCGTTCTGATGCAGATGCGGATTCTGGTGCCCTGTGGATGCAGGCAGGAAGCACATCCTGGGCATCCATGAGCTTCCAGCTTCCACAAGCATCCGCAGGCCCAGTGTCATAACTGATGCGTATTTTGATTAAAAAAACAACTTAAAGCACATTAAAACATGTGCTTAATAATATTTTTAATTTTTTTGTTGCTCCTAAACAAAAAATCATGTGCTTAATAACCATTAATCTTTTTAAAATTTTTTTTTTTTAATATTCGGATTCAGATTAGTGAATCTTGAATCTTGATTGATGAAACATTGAATCATGAACTAAAATTTGATTTTGTAATTGTAATGGCTTTCTGATTTGCATTGCAATCGTGAACATAGACGTATATGATATGGCTTATTAGTTATTTCAATTTGAATATTTGTGAATTATCAGATATCTTGATCAATGGTGAAGTATCATACTATCAAATGATTTAATTTTGTATATTTCTTGCATTTCTTTGCACACACACACGCATATATATATATATATATATATATATATATATACACACGCATCCAAACACATCCAAAACTCTATATATATATATATATATATATATATATATATATACGCATCCAACCACATCCAAAACCCCCAACAAAAAATTTTGCGCATCTGTGCGCCCGATTCTCGCATCTGCATCTGCACCTGAATCGAATCGGCAACTTAGCTTTTAAGGATTGCCTTTGTTAGCATAGGTTTCTGAAAGGTGTACATGGTAAGGTTTTGTTTGTTATTCTACCAGGCCTTAGTAAGCCACTGGCTTCCTTTATTTCAATCTTCTTATCCCTGAATTTTTTTAGTCCAATTATTTACTCTTTGGGCATGTTTGGGCAGATTGGCATGTTTGGTCAGATTGACGGTGAACCATTTGAATTCCAGAGTTATTTATTGGAACCAACTGCCAATAATTGAAGCACTGCCCTCTCTTGACACATTTCCCTCTCTTGACACATTTGAATTTAAGAGTTATTTGTTTTATCTTTTGACAGGAGTCCATTTAGATATAAAGTTACATAAGGTGATCAAGGGGTACACGACTATACAATCCTGTAACTTTCAACCTACTTAAGCTAACTAAACATTTCAAATGTGAGTTTTAATAGTGTATACAGAGATCCTAAAATAACAAAATCAAACAGCCAGATAGGTCAAAAAACCTGCTACAATTCCCACTTGAACTTTATCCCTGCACTGCTTTGTTATAAATATAAGGCGATGAGGGAACTGGTAAAATCAGTCCAGCTACCCTTCCAATATAGCCTGTTGGATTCTTCTCATCTCTGATGTTGTTCCACAATCTACTCTTTACTGCAATGTGACAGGATTTAGTGGGTTCAAAGCACAATTTATCCACAAATTATCCACATTGAAAACTTTTGTGCTTAAAACCTTAAAAAACAAGGTATCTATTGCACTTATTTATTGAAGTATGTTTTTATTGATCTAATTTAGTAAAATTAATTGCCTAGACAGATAATTTAGTGGTTGTAGAATATTGAGTAACACAATAAATGTTTTTATTGATCTAATTTAGTAAGATTAATTGTCTAGACAGATAATTCAGTGGTTGTAGAATATTGAGTAACACTTGTGTATATATTTTAAAAGTAATGCTGGTTTATATATTTTAATATTTTGATATTGAACTTGAAGTATATGATGGTATGACCAAGATGCTATGATTACAAGTTTATGGTGTTTTTGTTGTTTATATGATACTATCTGACATTCTAATCTTAATTCATGCTTCCAGGCTGCATATATATATATATATATAATATATATATATAGATATATATGATTTATACATGATTTTGTACTATCAAACATTTCAAAATTTTGTTGTACTGGCGAACCGGTTCTTTGAACCCAAACCTGAACCCAAACCCAAATCGGCAACTTAGTCCTTCGATCTGGGCAATGTTGACCTGTATTTTTTTTTGTTCTGAAGTATGCAAGGTTTAAACAGAAGTGGATGTTTTTGGCATGTTGTGTTTTGATTGTGCAATAATGACCACTTGCTCAGCCATAGACTTGGCAAGCAACATCTCTATTGGCTTATTGTGTATGAAACCCTGGGTCTGGGTATTGCAGCGTAACACAAGTTCTATTTTTGTACTCTTCTATTTATATAAAATAGCAATTATGAAGTTCTGACATTCTAGCATAATTGTTGCCTTTTGTCTTTTCTTTTCAAGGCCGAAAGCAATATATATCAGATGCATTTGCTATTAACTAGGGTTACATGTGAATGTGTCCTCATTCTAACCTCTGTTCCTGCCCTTCTTGACATCCCCATTACAGCTGGGTGGAAGGGGGCGTCTTGATGTTTCCTGTCACAAGGGAAATTGGGGTCACATCCATGGGGGAAAAACATCTGTGGCCATCCAAGGGACTTGTGATGTCTAGTGTACAAAGATCAAATTTATAATTGTATACAGTTGTAGAAAGTGTAGAATCTTTGAATGACTGCATACAGCTATAGATGTAAGTGTTCAACTGTTAAGTAATTGTGTACAGATGTAGAATGAAAGTGTAATGACATCATATATTTTTTACTCATTTCATCAACGGGAGATTGTGTGAATGATGCAACTATGGAAAGGAAATTAATATTTTTTGAATGGCTGCATATGATATGGAACAAAAATCTATCCTTTCTGAATGGCAACATATATTTGATATCATTTTTATGAATAGGCATTTGTATCATTGCATTTAGCCAAACTTACTGGATTGGCCAAAAACATTGAAAATTCTTGGTTCATTATGTTTTAGAATAGGAATTGGAACAAATTTGCTTGTGGGTTTGGATAGGGCATGTATTTTTTCATTCGATTTTGTTTGATGTCAACCTTCAGAACGGTGATTGGGGGCTGCAGAGGTGATTTTTCACATTGTTGAACTGATTTTGTTTGACTTTCAACCCCTAAAGGGGCGCCCTAATTGCTTGCAATGATGTGCATGATTGTTTGTGAGGTGGCCATTGCTGTGCTGTATTGATATGTGAGCTTTTATCCCCGTCAGTTGTGTGCTTGCGAGTAAGTTGTGGCATGCATTGAACAAAATCCAGTGTGGGTTGGGGCAGTTGGCTTTCAGTGGGAGGTTTATCTTTGGGCTGTAGGAGGACAACAAATTCTTGAAGGGGTGAAGTCTAAAAAATCAACATGGTGTTGATCAAGGCTTTTAACCAATCCATCACATGTTATGTTTGATAATTTTCATAGGTGTAGGGGCAGAGGGTAAAAGCATATGGAATAAAGACATGGCAGCTCCTTACCATTTAATAGTTAAATATGGTTTCTTGTACCATTTAATAATTTTACTTTATTTTAAATATATATTGATTTTGAGTGTTTAAAAATATTTATAAACACTTAATATTATAATACTAAAATATTATTAATTTGATTGGTAAATATGGCCTAGGGGACCGCTCCCATGTAGTAACATTTTAATAAAAAGTTAGCAGCAAAGTTCATATTGGTGTATGGCAAAATACCTGGTTGGTATAGTTGCAACTTGCAGGTACAAACAATAAATACCCTTGAATACATTAGCTGCCATCACATATACAGTTAGCCTTTGACTGTATATCTTTGAAGATCTATAGGCTTACTTATTATTATGTTTAACTCTCATATATGAAAAAAAATATCTATCTATATAGTATCAGCACTCGAGCTGCATTATTATCATAACTATCAATAAGTAGCAACAACATTCATTGCCTGCCAGGTTCCTTTGTGATGCCGGTTGCATTCTTTAGCAAGTTCACTGCCATCTTTGCCTTGCATTTCCTTTGTTCTTTAGAGGCTGGAAAGTTCGTGTAGATGAATGGCTTCCATGCCATGGAAAAGGAGTTAGAGATTGTTGGGGCAGCCCTGATTGCAATTGGGACATTCATCTGCCACAGCCAATATATCGTATAGGCAACCGACACCTTTTTTACCAGGGCCTTTGCTAGGGCTCAAACTGTTACACTGTCTTCTCACAATTGTAAAATAACAATGATAAACATTGAGCTGATGTCCAAGTTAAACTTGTAATGGTGGTCTGTGTTTAAGTATTTTTCTCCCAAAGTTCATTCCACTGCATATAATAGTAAACCAGGCTCAGTCTTAAACACCTTCCTTATTTTCAATTCCTTAACACTGTCTTCTCACAAGTCTAAAAGAACAACGATAAACATTGAGGTGATGTCCAAGTTAACCGTGTAATGGTGGTCTGTGTCCAAGTATTCTTCTCCCAAAGTCTATTCCACTGCATACAATAGTAACCCAGGCTCAGTCTTAAACACCTTCCTTATTTTCAATCCCTTATACTCCCTTGGAATGCCATTTGATGATACTTAGCAGACTGACATATGTTTCCATTATGGAATCCAGGGGCATTGGAGAAATGAGGTAAAAATGTTCTGAGTTTTGAATATAGTTTTTACCTCATTCTCCATTACAATGATATGCCTCAATCTTCATTCCTGATTGACAACAGCAGTTGTTTGGAAATTGATTTGTTTTACTTCAAGGTCTGGAGATAAATCTTGGTGATGAGCCACATCCAAGCAATTATTAGCTGAATCCAAACTTTTATGAGGATTTTTAGATGTGAAATTCTCCCAACCTTTGTATGACTAGAAAACTTCTTACTGTCAGACCTTTTGAAAGAGTAAGCTATTTAATCTGCCACATGGTTGGCCTTTCTATAAACATGTTGTATAATGCAGGTGTTCAAGGAGTCAAAAAGCAGCCAAGCTTGTAGGAGTATATTATTTTTCTTCCAGCTTATTGCGCTCCATTTGCAAACTGAATAAATAATATTCATCAAGTCTTCTTCTATCTCAATGTTCTTAACCCTGTATAGAAAACACATTTGCAATCTGAATACCAGTGCTCGTGTCTCCACCTTGTTGTCCATACCATCCTTTAGTTTCTTTGACAGGTTAGGGAGCATATGCCCCCCTGGGTCCCTTATCATACTCCAGCAGTGGATTATTAGGAATTTCCTCTTGCAGCTCCGTCAAGGTCCAATTTTGCTCATCCACTTGATGATCGTAACATTTTGCTTCCTTTCTCTGCTTCAAGGTGGTATTTGTGCTACAGTCCCCAGGAACAGGGAAGACTTTTTAATTATTGATAATCCAAGAAAGTTTATTAAAATAAATATAACTTATAAACTATAAATACTATTTAGCATTTATTTATTTCAGGTTTAAAATGAAAATAATAAAGATATAGAATCTTTTATCTGTTGACTTATTTGTTGCAAAATTTTCCCCTACCAAAATTGAACGTAAACATGAACCATGTGACATAGCCTACTTATAGCCTTGCTACTTCTGTATTTTGATCTTGCTGCTTGCTGGGTATATTTCATTCTTGCTGTTTCTACGACTCTTACTTATTGTAACCCAATACTTTCAATTAGAATTCAATATAAACAATTCATGTACGTAGCCAGCAAACTGCATTTGACAAATTTATGTGCCCATCCTCCCCTCCCCCCCCGCCCCCCGAAAAAAAATGTTGTACTGGTGTACCATACCCACAGTCTACCTATAACTCATACTCATTTGGCAACATGGCATACAGCCATAGGAGAGCAGACAGACATAAAATGAGAGCACACAGGTGCAGAATGAGCATAACTGTGATTTCATATGGTTGTAAGTGAAGTGATGCATGCATCAAATGTGGGCTTACTGTTGTAAAGATGTGTTTTTAAAAATATTACAATGTTTGTCTGAGTTAGTATGAATTGGTATTATTGTTTGTTGAAAAGCCGACACACATAAATTTGTTTAATTTCCCTGTCTTTTGCAGATGTCAGATTCAAGGTTTGAGAGTCGTGAACGGATACAATATACACGAGAGCAGTTACTGCAGTTACAAGAGGTATGGTGTGCATGTTGTCTATTCTGAATAATATTTTAGTTTTGTCTTAACTGCTATTTACCATAAACAGTGTCTGGTAAAACTGAGTTATTTGTAAAATTTTGTTTCTGAAATTTGACAGTATTCGTTTATTGGAGCAATGACACTTTTTAAAGCTTGTTTTATAAAGATAAAGGGATGAATACTGGATTTGGTTGCTGCTTTCTTTTCAAAATGTAGTGTAAAGATTCCATAGCATTATGGGTTGTCTGATGCTTTTGCTTCTATTTTTATATACCTTCTATGGTTTGATAATTGCTTTGGTGGATAACAGGCAATTGTAAGCATACCTGATGATATTCTCAAAGCCAGACAGGACATAGAATCAGAGTTGCTTGTCAGTGATGAGCCTCTCTGGGGCCGCAGCGATGTTAATGTAAGCCTTGTATATGATGGTTAATGTTTACCCTAGTGATTGTGGTTATTTTTTGATGAGGGTTTGTTTGAATTCTTTTTTCATGTGAATAAATTTAAAGACAATAAATATATGTTGGTTTCCTTGTGCATGTCTGATATTATGTTGCTATCCAGTGTAGAAATGGTCAAAGTTAATAATCTAATTTGAGATAGCTTTAATTTTCTACGTTGTTTTAGGATCGAGTGTTCTTCCTGTATGCTTCTTAACATGCCTTTTGAAGGTCTGTGTTTAGTTTTGATATCTGTGTACAAGCATTTAAGTACTCCACATTGTTGATTGCTTCAATTAACTTATTCTTATCTTGTCACAATGTTGATGTCTATAGGTACCAGCACAATCCAACATACGATATGCAGAGCCTGATAACCGTGATTGGCGAGGTCGGGCACCACCACCAACTCCTGGTCCAGAGGAAAGGCCATGGGAAACACTTCGTGAAAGCAAAGAATATTCTGCTCGTAGATCTGAGGATTCATATGGATCAAGGCAACAGGAATCTGGTTACCAGTCTAGTCGCCAGGAACAAGTGAACACTCAGTTTTCAAAACTTCAAGTCACATCAACTGTGGGGGTATTCATTTGTTTGATTCTTTCTGCATTGAAAATATATTTGCTTTTACTTGGTTATTACTTGGATATAATAAAAATTTAGTTCCTGGATTGAAGTATATAAACTTACTGCCATCTTACATTGTTTCAAATCAGCTAGGTTAGGTGCACTTTGGAATTAGTTCTGATAATGTAGGATGATTTGTTATTTTGAAAAGAAGTATTGAGAGACTCTTTTTCATCCCTTAATGTGCAATTGCTCCTTAGACACTTGAGACTGTCTCTGTAATGGTGTCTCTTTTGGTTGCAGAATTGTAATTTCTAATTTTAGAAATTAAGATGATTTTGTAGCTTGTTAAGTTGATTTGGTTGCTATGTTTTTAAGATGTAGATACCAGATTATTGTAGTGTTAAATTTTGCATTATCTGATATAGTTGTAGGTGCAGTATGCATTGTGTAGGAGTGTGGTATGAGAAATTGATGGCTATGCAAGTTGAGTAAGTTATGTTAGCATTCTGTATATGGAAGGCATTGCTAGTGAGGCAGGCTTCAGAGTGAAATTCAGGCCGTCCTGTTAGCAAATCCCGTTCTCTTGTAACAATATTGTTTAACATTGCTGTTGTGCTGAGTTAGCTTCTCTTGGTTGGTATCACTGTTGCTTCTAGTTTCAATTTTCTAGCTGTTGATCAATATGTGATCCCTGTTGTTGAATCTTTCTCTGTCATGCATTCTCTCACCTCTTCATTATGTGCCTGAGGCTCAAACCTTTAATCTTTTTGTTTATAGACCTAGAAGTATAGGAAATTGCAGTAGGATTGTTCTAACTGGTGTAAACTGACATGTAGTCTGTGACTATTAAATTGATATTTCATTTTTGATGCTTATTTAAAAATCCCATCTTTACAGGGGGCACCAGCTGCTGCCCTAATTAAGGCTGCTGCTCCATGGACTGCTAGGAAGGGGACTGTATCAGAGAAAGATAAAGTTCTAAAAAATGTAAAAGGGTAAGCACAATGATCATATTTTTAAAATTTAAACATCTTATAATTCTTTATGTCCTAGGCCTTTTCTGGAAATGCTGATTTTTGGCATGAATTTGGTTACTCTAGTAAGTGAATTTCTAATAAATTTTAAAGGATTACCCTTCTAATTAAAGTTTTAATAAGATTTTATGTTTGTTCTATGGTTTGTAATTTTGAAATCACTGATCTATTATTATATTTTTTGGGCTCCCTTTAAAGTGAATGTCTAATCAGTATTTGATACACAGGATACTCAATAAGCTGACTCCAGAAAAGTTTGATGTTCTTAAAGAGCAACTTATAAATGCAGGGATTACCTCAGCAGATATTCTGCAGGTCTTTTGTCCTTTTCATTCTGATGTATTCTTTATATATATATTCTGTAGGTTCCAAAGTAGTTATACCTGAAATTCCAAAAAGCTTGTACGCTTTCACACTCTTAGTTGAACAGGTTTTGACTAACAATAGTATGCTGCATTGCCAGGATGTCATATCTCTTATATTTGACAAGGCAGTGTTGGAACCAACATTCTGCTCCATGTATTCCATACTGTGTCAGGATCTGAGTACTGCCTTACCTCAATTTCCTTCTGATGATCCAGATGGAAAACCTATAGCTTTCAGGCGGATTTTGCTTAATATTTGTCAAGAGGCATTTGAAGGTGCTGATGCTCTCCGGGATGAGATCAAACAGATGACAGCTCCCGAGCAAGAAGCAGAACGCCGAGACAAGGAGAAGATGGTTAAGCTTCGCACTCTGGGAAACATAAGGTTTATTGGAGAGCTTTTCAAACAAAAGATGATACCTGAAAAAATTGTTCATCACTGTGTTCAGGTTTGTACAAGAATCTCATATCATAGTATGGCTTTGTGACTTACCTATACTTAATTCATTTGTGCTAACATCATAAATCTCATGGTTTACCCTAATCCTTATTCATTAAACGAGAATATATATTTTAAGGCAGATTTGACCTAAGCACGTAGTTTATATGTTATTTTTAAACATTTTCTCGTGTTTAACCATGGTCAGCAGAAGATATCTGTGCACCAATTGCTTTCTAAATAACGAGTGTAGCTTTCATCAGGAACGCATTTTTAAAGATTTTTACTCAAACAGTAATGGTAAATTAGAAAATATAAAAAAGCAAAAATGACATCATTGTTGCATTGTATTTTCTGTGGAACAGGAATTATTAGGTCAGGATTTAAAAGCTCCTCCAGCTGAGGAGAATGTGGAGGCCCTTTGCCATCTGTTCAACACAGTTGGAAAACAGCTCGAGGAAAACCCCAAGTCACGCATTATTAATGATTCTTATTTTGCTCGGATGAGGGAGCTGGGCAATAATCCTCACTTAGCATCTAGAATGAGGTTTATGGTTCGTGATGTTTTAGATTTGCGTGCCAACAAATGGATTCCTCGACGAGAAGAGGTTGTTAACAATCTTCCTTTATATTTGCATTCTTGTTGCTTTTGTATACTGAAGGCTGCAATCATTATGATTATCTTTTTGTTGGATCTATCATACCAATTGAGTTTTGACTTTCCATTATTGATAATTTCAGGTTAAGGCGAAAACAATTAATGAAATCCATTCTGAAGCTGAGCAAAAACTAGGTTTAAGGCCTGGAACAACCAATATGCGTAATGGTCGTGGTGCACCTAATATGGGTTTGAGTTCAGGGAGCAGTTTTGGCGTTGGACGGCCTGGGGGAATGATGCCTGGAATGCCTGGGATGCCTGCAATGCCTGGAACTAGAAAGATGCCTGGTATGCCTGTAACAGACCCTGATGGATGGGAGTTGTTTTCTCGCAATCGAGTGGGCAACAAAAATGAAGCGTTGATGTCATCCACTGTGGGAAATCCTGGTCAAGGGCGTACACAAGCCCCAGTTTCAAAGCCTTCAATAGGTAATGCTAAATTGTTGCCACAAGGTACTGGAGGGTTTCTTACTGGTAAATCAAGTGCACTGTTGCAGAATTCGGCTGCTAGGCCATCCTTAGGGCCCAATGTAGGAATGCCCGAGCCACTTGTTCAAGGACCATTTGGAGGACCTAAATCTAACAATCCTTCAGGAATTTCTAGAGTTGAAGTAGAAAAAGATACATTTTCAGCACCCCTTCCTGTTACTGAGAGACCAGTATCAGCAGGAAAACCGCCAACTGAGTTACTTCAGAAAAAGACAATATCTTTGTTGGAGGAGTATTTTAGTATTCGTGATACTAGAGAAGCAAAGCTTTGTGTTGAGGAGTTGAAGTGGCCTGGCTATTATCCCGAATTTGTCCACCAGGCAGTTTTGTTGGCAATAGAAAAGGGCGAACGTCTTGTGGAATCAATTATAATTCTTCTAGAGTATCTGTATGCTCAAAAGACACTTTCAGATAGAGACATCAAGGAAGGAATAATTCATATGGCTGAGGAGTGCGATGATATAACCATTGACATACCATTAGCACCAAGGCATCTTGGGGAGATAGTTGGAAAACTCAGCTTCACAGGAGCTACAGATCTGAGGGTGCTAAAAGAAGCCATGTCAAAGGTGGAAGATGTACAGGTCCGGAGAACAATTTTGGAAGCAGCCCAGCGAACTATTAGATCAAATCCATCCGCGGAAAAAGTATTGGGTGCTCAGAGTGGTGATCTCGGAGAGTGTGAGAAGCTTATTGCATAAAAGAAACCCTCCTTGTTAACCGTTTGGTTGTGAAGGGGTTCTTATGGAAATGTGTTATAATTTTATTTGGCCTATGTTTTTCCTGGTACATTCAGGTAATAGTTTACTGGAATTTTATCTATTAAAGTCTAAGTAAAGGGATGGCAAATCTGGCTAGTTAGAGTGCAGAATACTGTTAAGGTGCTCTGAGAAACTCTTTATGAACATGTTATTATGAGTTGTATATTTTTCGAGGTCATTTGAGTTATTTTTCTAAAAGAAAGCATGTCATTTGTTCGCTAGATCTTTTGCAGTTGGAGGACCATATTTTATCATGAAATGTATTATTTTTGAACTAAAGGTTTTTAGTCTTCCAATAGAGTTTTTTTTTTCTTTGGTGACCTGAAGCTATATGTAGAAACAACAAACAATGATGTTGAATCAGTAACAATCTATTCAATATCTTGTTAAAGTTTACATGCAGTATGCATTTATTTATGATGCAATATGAATTTTAGTGTGAGACAAATTCATGAATGTCTTACAACTGGATAATTTTTCCGGTTCAGGCTTTTCAATTCACGATGGATGTTGGGTGGTTCAGAACATCTCTTATCCATGTTTGAGTTTTGTAGTCTCTTTTAGTGTGGAAACCTTCTAACCAGAAGTGTTTATGACCACACAGAGATGTCTTTGGATATAAAAATCTACTGACTTTGTTTTGTGGCAATTTTCCGGGGAAGTATTCTTTTATAAAAATTATTCAGAAGTATTTGATTTTAGCGTCATTAAATGAAATTCTCCTCCTTATATGGCAGTGATATTTGCAGCATTTGGCAGGAACATTGGAGTTTCACATTTTAAAGCATATTACAATTTTGTTGTTTCTGTAATGACCACTCCTTGATCTGATATACTTCCATGTTGTTTATATGATATTTTAATAATGCATTTTTAAAAATATTAATCTGGTATATACCTTCCAATTTCATGCGAATATTGATTCCTGTTTCATGATACTGTAAAAAATGGCCTTTGTATGACAGTTTCATGTGCTTGGGGCAATTGAGTTATGTGGGTCATGATTTTGCCTAGAGGTGAAGTTTACCTGCATGAAAGAACTAAGAAAGAATTTACAAGGCCAAAATATGCCATTCTAGGTACACAAGTTTGGAAGACAACTGCAATCTGAGTTTTAATGATGAGTTAGCAGTAATAAGAGTTCAAAGACAACTGCATTCCTATGTCCAAGGAATGCCTAATCAAGAACTTTGAAATTGTTAATATATCAAGTCTTAGAAAAAAGTACAATTGGAGTCCAGGTTCCATAGAACTAAGGTGGAGTAAATCATCATTTTCAAGTAGAGTTCTGGACTCAGATGGCTGTTGAAGATTACCTTGACATAGAGCCCTTAGATCTGTTTTGATGAAATGATAAGCTAATTTCTTGATGTTGGTATTCAATATCTTTCAATTGGACATTTCACTTTTAGTTTTTGCTAGGACAAAAACCTCCCGAAGATTGTTTAAACTATAAGAGTAGCTGTAATCCAGCCGCATGTCTTGTTTAGCAACTTAAGAACACTCAATCATATGAATTTGAAAGTGAGGCCTAGGAGACACGGTTTGGATGCAAGAGAAGCAAGTAGGTCTATTTTGCCCAAGATGTTCACTCTAGACAGACATTTACAAATATTGGGATTTCAGCTCTTGCTTCCCATTCCTAAAATGTTATTCAACCTTGAATATGGGGGATGATCTGATGAACTTAGTTTAGTTTTTTCCTGCATTACCTCGAAAGCAAATCTAGCATTCAAACCTCTCCAGTTGGAAAGATCCTAGAAAAGAAATACTAGACGACGTTTTCTCCTCCAACCTTCAATGTAGGTGTCACGTCTGTTTTCAAAAGTCCGCTGCAGATGCTAATTTTTACAATGAAAGAATATTTGGGTGCATTTGTGCGGCGGCAACTTGCTTGTTTTTGGTGTTGCATGGTTAGTTCTTCGATGTGTATAAGCACTAACCAACTCAGTATTGGAGGCTTCTCCACAATTTATTCCTCAGCCCTTTGGGTTTGAAATTGAGCCACGGACAACTGATCATTCAAATATGAACTACACCTTGCAGAAATTATGTAGCTGAATTGTAAACTTTTGAATTATGATTTTTTTTAAACTAATGATGTGCAAGGATTGTCGTGTTTATGAATTTGTCAGATTAGATGCTCTCTTTGGTTAACTTGTAGATCAATCGGCTTCATGGCTCTAAGAGAACGTTTAAAGAACATACATCTACAGATGGTTTTATGATTTTAATGTAGATTCTAATTCCTCGTCCCTTTAAAATTGATGGTTACATTAAATGATTTTGTTTTTATCAATTAAATATCATGGAACATCTTCAAATATTAAAATGCAGGCAATAATTTGCCAAATCTGTAGCAAGTTGCCTTTCATGACTAATAGTAAAGGGTAGGGTGCCACTCGTCAGTATATAATTGTATTAAAATGTTCCATCAAAATGGGAACTTGCATGGGCATGCTAGTTTTCTGATCACATTTTGTCCCTACTCCGAAGTGATGTAAATTTAGGACCAAATATTTCAAAATATATGGACAGTCTCAACTAACATGAAAAGTAAATATTTTGATATTTCAAGAGGATATATGGTCTTAAAAAAGTTATGGATAATTCTTGGATTCTTCTGCTTAGCATGATTGCTCAATAGAAACTTGCAAAGCATAAGGAAAAATGTCACCAGTGGCTTTTAATACATAATTAAGATAATGTAGTTCTAATTCAAATATCAATATATGAGAAGTATGAGAGTTAGAAATTCCATATGTATACTCTACTTGATGTGACCATCTGATATGAGTTCTCAGTTATGGAAAAAATGTGACCACTCACTATGAAAATGCAATAGAACTTGGCTCAATTGTAAGTGTTTAATACAGTCAAGATCCTTCAAAAGGACATGGATGTCTTTGTGTAGGAGAAGTCCTATTCAAAACCCCAATCATGATTGTTAGCAACAATACGTGGTCCTCTTCAATTGGTTGCATCCAATGGATGCAAAGAATTAGAGTAGATGAAAAAACGCGCCTGCAAAATCAACAAAGGAACTGAAACATGAATAAAAGGAACTGAAACATGAATAAGTATTTAAGTACATTTAACATCCTTTAGCATGTAAAATCATGCTACGATTAAAACTTAGTATTAGCAACGATTAGATAATGGATTGAAAAACTAAGTATGTACAATATGTCAATCATTTATCAATGTGAATTAAATAATATTCATGTAAGCACATAAAGCGTGTATGTAAAATGTATCAATATATAGAAGATCTATATTATAACTTGTAGTAAGTGTCTAGAGAAATGATGCCATCAATATAGGAAAACATGAAGTAATAGTAGTCCCAAAGGTTGGATAAGGATTGCGTAGCATATCAAAAGTGTGGTTGAGTCAAAATATAAGCATATAGACATAAGCAATAAATATATAACTAAGGAAGAACATTTAAAGCTAGTTCATTCACCCAATAATGAACTCAAAGCAACAAATAAGTCATTAAGAGATGTTGATGATAAAAGATACATGGCTTCAAGATGAAACATATGAAAATTGACAGTGTAGACAATAAATGTCTTAGAATCCATTAATAGTCATTACAAGTAGCTAAGTAGTGGCTATAAATTAGCTCTATGTCTTGTCTTGTGACATAAGAACCCTCAATTGCATGAACTTGTAAGAGAGACCTACAATATATTTGTTTTTAGCACGTAGAAGGCATAATTTGGATATAAGAGAAAGCAAGTAGGCTTGTTTCCTTCAAGAAGTTCAATCTAAACATGTACAAATGTTGGGATTTCATGTATTTCCTTCATTTGCTAAGGTTTTTGATATTAAAAAGTAGCAAAACAAAGGTATTGGCCCTTACAAAGACTATCTAGAAAGGTCATATACAACAAGGTAAAAAAGAAACCATTAAAAACACACTAGCAGAATAGCGAGTAACCCACATCAAGAGTGGGTAAACAACCCATCCACACAGTGGAGAGGAGAATGAGAAATTGAAGAACGATCTTTCCTACATTGCCAGGCTATTGTCCAGACAATACTATCACTAAGATCCCCACCACAAGGGGCAACAAGTGGGGAAATTCTCTTTGCAACACTGTTAGCACAATGGGCAAAGAGCTGACAAGGTTGCACATCATCATCCAAAGGTTGACTCAGAACAAGAGCAACAGATACAAAGGGTCTACGACTAGAGGGGGCCACACCGACAGTGGGGGGTAGGATCCACAGGGTTTGAGGGGGCAAAATTAACAGCAAGAGCATCATCCCGAGGGGAGTCATCATCAATTTGTGAAGAGCCATCAGAGAAAGAGTCCAGAGCCATGATAGTCAGATGTTCATCATTAGGTTCCTTCCACCAAGTGGTAGCACCTTTATGGTGTGAGAATAACCAGTTGCCAAGTGACTGATAGAAAAGCACTGACATTGAAAAGGGAGACCCTCATAATCCAACGGTTAAGTCCATGACCTATCCCCAACACAAGGACCACATCTCTAGAAAGAGGTGTAGAGATGTCAATGCAAATTCAGGAAAAGGTAGAGAGATCCATTGAGGGTGTTGTATCATCCACCTTTAAGAAATAATCAATAGAGTTGCCAATAGCCTCAAAACAAGAATTCTCCCAAAAATATAGAGGAAGATTGGGGATATGAACCCACACTGGACATACACTAAGTGGTTTAGTAAAAGGGTTGAAGGAGGTTGTCTAGGGTTTGGCCGAAAGCGAATGAGTCACAACTTGCTCATCACTAGATCTTCTTCCTTAGAAGAAACAAAAGAAGCAATTAAAGACCTCTTAGCACAAGGGAAAATCTCAATGTTACCAGGAATTAAGGGTATCCAAGGATCAGTGATGAAGATCTAGAAGAGAAGGCTAGAAACTAGGAAATCTACAAACCAACCCGCACATTATCCACCGCATCTAGGCCACAAACCACCACAAAGGAGGTCTTGGCATCGACAAGAGGTCAAGATTTTACCTTGGGAGGAAAAGAAGTAACAATACATGAGAAAATATTCTCCCATTAGTAGCAACATGTTTCCCAACATAGTGTCCAGAGAGAGTAGGTACAAAAGCACTCGACCCAACAAGCACTGCTACAACAAACCCCTACACTAGAAGCAGTGCCTGAACCATAGACACACTTACCCTCAAAACCCATAGGCATAAAAATAAGTGCAACAAAGGAAGAAGACAACGATCCAACATGTCATGCCCTAAAAGTTGGGCAAAACACAACTACGATTTTTTTTAAAGACTAATTATATCTATGTTGCATGTGCACATGTCTGTAGTTGTCTACTAGTTTAGGTTTACAGTTACAAGTTGAGAACCCTGTACAGGTTCGAGGACATCAAGGCCAAGTAGAATCGGTCTCCCTTCCTCTAACTGATAAACACTTCTAATAATTTAACTAAGGACATAGTCCTAGAAGACGACTAAGTTAACTAGTTTGACAGTCTCAAAATTTACTTTAATTAAATATAGCGTAAAATAAAACTCCTATTTAATTTATGATAAAACCAAATTCTAACTTAGAATATAATAAGAAATTTAACTTTATTTAAGCTTTAATATAGACCTCTACTCGATTAATCGCTGAAAAGATTACTTATAAACATGCAATGCTATTATATTTATTAAGATTGATAAATGGAACTAAGGGTATTAAGCCAATTTAATATAATAATATATTAACCCTTACAACCCAATGAATAATTTAGCAAATTCATGCTAGATTGAAATCCGAGAACCAATTAGAGCCAATTTAATGAACAACATTAATGATTAAATAATATCATTATTACTTAATCAATCATATTTAAACGGTTATTTAAAATAACTTTTTTAAAATTACAAACGTTTTCTACCCAAATTCAGTTATGCAAATTGGATCTACTTATTAAATTAAGTCTATAAAATCATAAAGAACATACTTATTATTTAACTAATTAGGAAAGTATATCTAATTATAATTTCAATCGATATAACCCCTATAATTTTATATTTTTATTTATATAAATATCTTAATGCCTTATTAAAACAAAATAGTTAAAATTAACAAGTAAACTTTAGTTATGATCCTATATATTAACCCTTTCAAACTTACGTTAAGATTTAATTAAATTCAAATTTTTTACATAATTAAAAATCTTATCTTAATTAATTAGAAGTAAATCTAACTAATTAAAGAGATGTTCTATATGCTTCTTCCCCTAAGGTCAACATTTGTAACTATAGACTTTAATGGATATATTTTGATATCCATAAGAAAACTAAATCAAATCTAAATCAATTTAAATCTTATAAATAAACCCTTTCCCATTTACCTATTTTTTTAATATGCAAAATCTGCATTCATACCTATTTTTTTAAATTTAATTTAGGACAGAGGGCTAGGGTTTTGAAACCCTAGCCATGCCTGCAAGGAATGGTGGCATCGAATAGTGGAGGCGATCGTCTAACACAAAATAGAGGTGACGACTTTACCGCTCGACGCCGTGCGGAGCAAAGGAGAAGAGGAGTGATGAAGTGGAGGATGAGGGGGAGTCGGTCGCCGCCCTCCCTATGGCGGGCCGTTGCCCTGCGACCCGCCACAGACAGTGGTCCTCAGGCCATTGCTGTGGCGGTGTTGCAGTAAGCGGCCGCCACGGGGGGCGCGGGAGGCTGACCCTCCCTGCGCCTCTTACACAGAGGGGCCGCGGGGTAGGGCTTCGACCCTTCCCCGATCCCCAATTTTTTTAAAATATATTTTTTATATTTACTTTGTATAAAAATGTTTTTCCAAATGTTAGAAAGAATAAACATTTTTCCTGATGGTCTTAGTTTTTTTTGCGGTTCTTAATATATATATATACTTTGTTTAGAAGCTAGTAAAAAAACAAAACAACAAAAAATAGTTTACTTAGTTTAATCATTTCTATCGATTTGCACATAAAAAGTTATATAATTATAATAAATAATATATATGTTAATCATATATATTTATTATTATTTATATGTAAATATGAGGAACTAATATAAAAGTGTATTAAGATTCTGTTATAGCTTAAACAACAAAAAACAAACTTATTTTAACTATGCCGTAAATATACATGTGTATATTTCAAATGATTAAACAAAAAAATCATTTTGATTAATGTTAAATCTATTGAGCATATATAGTTTTAAAGCATTAAATCTACTATTTTTTTTGTTCTTTTTACTCAAATGCAAATTTATTATTTATTTCTATTCATAACATAACCAAGAATCATATAAAATTTAACTTCATTTAAAACAAGAATGAGAAATATTTCCTCTTTCCATTCATATAGAAATTTCCTTTAAATACACCTTTTGTTCAACTTTGACAAATATCCCTTTTTCATCCAAATACAAGGTTCCATGTAAAACATCATGGCTTGAAGACAAAACCAACCTCATGGCTTAACACACAAGTCCATCTTTTGAGGATTTCCCAAAACTCCAACAAGCTTTCCTTGAAATTTCAACTGATACATGCATAGAAGAGTGGGTTGACCATGGAGGCTCACCTCCAAACATAGGCCTTTACAAGGCCACCCCCGAGCTTGGGGATCCGGAACTGAACATGAATACAAACATGTATACACAATACTTAAACACTCAACAAACTCAACAAGAAAGTTTCCTGCCATGGTTTAACAAAAAGAAGGTCTCCAAGAGGCCTTCTCCAAAATGGGGTGATAGTGGATTAGCTCTGGAGGAGAAGCCAAAACACAAAATAATAAAATCAAGCCACACATGGAATTGAACAACTAACTTTCTCATGATGCAAAACCATGGCCTCCAACCATCAAAGCCTCTCCTTATGACCCCCATCGTGCCCTCAGGCTTGCTTGGCATCATGGGGACAAAAAAACACTCATGTCTATTCCTCCACACATGAGAGACTCTACACTACCAGTCTACCTGGTATCTCAACCTATCACCCCTTCAAGGTTACTCTGCCCTCCCAAGGGTGAGTGTGCCTTGAAGACTCCCAAAACAAGTATGAGCACAAAATGAAACACAACATAAGCATAAACTTAAAAGAAAACATTCATGGAATAAAAAAATCTACATACAAGACTCCATTAATGGAGCTCAAAGCTATCTACAAGCATAAGCCACATCCATACTTTTTACACTAAGAAGCCAACCTGAAACCAAGCTATGGAAAAATGAATGGTGGTTTGTGAAGAGCTTTTCCTCCCAATCCTTCTTCCTTCTCCCAAATCCTCCTTCTAAACTGAACTTGTCTCTAAAATTAGAGAGTGGGAGAACAACCCAAGCTCTCACTAAACTCTCCCCTATAAAGGCCTTCTCTCTAAAATATCAGGAATTATTAATGAGGAAGAGACCCTAACCCATCCTATCTCCCCACTTGCATTCCTTCTCCATGAATGGAGCTAAATTCTTACAAGGAAGGGATGGCTTAACCAAAAATTTTCAACTCTCCAAACTCGTCACTCTTCAAAATAAAGACTTTAGGGATGTCATAAATGAGTTTAAAGGCTCTTAATGGGCTGAAAATGACCCTTAACCCCTAAGGTACCAAGTGAGGTAGTTAGTTTTGACTCTAGTTACTCTCTGGGAGCCCAAAAGACCCTCTTAAACTCTACCAAAGTTAACTCACGAATTCCAACTCAAGTTGACCCATCTAGAAGTTTCCTAACTCATGGTAAGCTTGGGTACTACACTAGGTAACGCTCTAGTTACATTTACTAGCCATGCCAACACATAAGCACTTACATTTGTCAAAATTGACACAACATATTAACAAAAGGCATGACTTAATTAACAAAAACATTACTAAATTTAAATACAATCAACAAATTACTTTCACGAATAAAAGAATAAACAACGAGGTTCATGTCTCTGCATATAGACATAACCTTAGTATTCACGAAATTCACATAGGTTCAATTCTGAATCCCCGTTTTAGAACCATGGTCGATTTCCCGCACACTCTTTGCACACATCAGTAGGTCCAAGAAATCAACGCATAAACCATAGCAAAATACATAGTGTAAACCAACACACAATCACTCACATTGGCATCAATGATTCATTGAAATTTAAACAATATATGCATTTAATCCATATGTATAAACATAAATCTTATTCAATCTGCATCTTGATAACTTCTAACATACAATCCATCATACTGCATCATAAAAACATAACCATATAATCAATCTGCATTAACTAACATAAGGCATCACATAAGTAGGTATACATCATAATAAAAATGCTGAATAAGATAGCATGGGATCTTACAGATCCTCAAATAATAACTTGTGTTCAAAATTCCAAGTGTCTCATAATCGGTGTCAACTAAAGAGAATAGTAAGGAAAAATAATGCTAAGCTATGACGACCTAGGACAAGGTCCCTCCAATTACCAAGCACCACTATAAGGATAGTCTCTTAATGAGAACAAGGCTAAATTGAACCGAGTGGGTCACATAAAATCCTTTCACAAGAGTATCACACCATCAAGAGATCATCTCGGCCAGTCTTAACAAAACATAACATGACCTTGCTTCTCATCTCAATTCCAAGGTAGGTCACACAATCGAGTAGACCAGAGATCACCCCGAGGGTACAATCTCATATTGGTTCAACATGGTCATGAATACAAATATAAATCCAATCCACAACCTTCAAAATGTCAAACATAGGAGGGATATGAGGGAGGCTCTACACATCGCAAGCATCCCCAATACCACCACTAGCAAGACCCACAACCCCAGATCCAAACCGAAGAAGCAATGCTGCAGTGGATCTCTTCAATTTTTTTCCACGGTGAGTGACAAAGGACAAAATTGTTAGAACTTTTGAAGCCATCATATTCTATAATAAATTCCCCTTCCTAATGTTTTTCAACTTTGAATATGAGGGATAATTTGATAAACTTAGCTTTTTCTAGATTGCACAAAAAATAAAATTTCCATACAAACCTTTCAAGTCATAGCAAAAGAAATACTAGATGATTTATCCTTCTAACTTCAATTAAGTGCTAGATTAATTTATTTGACTTAGCGTGACATAAAAATGCCTATAAAAGGATCAAAATCACTCATCATCCCAAAATTAGTGTTAGTTTGAAAGTTGCCTAATTTATGAAAATACTCTAATACTGCTTGAATGTATGTAAAGATATATTAGTTATTTTTAAAATCATTTTCTTTACATAAATAATGCAACCTATCATAATAAATAAATACAAACAATTAAGCACAATGAGCTTAGATTGAATTAAAGTAGGGTCAATGAGCATGAAATGATATTTGTAATGAATTAAATGAGGATATATGCACTTAAGATCTAGGACTAAGCTAGAATCATTTTCAACTTCGATGTGACAGTCTTGAAATATTTTGATAATTCTAGTAGTTCAATCCTAAGCCCCCCTTGGCTTTGAAATTGAGCCATGTGAATTTTTTTCACATACTCATTAAGCCTTGTAGAAATGATCTATTGAATTTGTAGTTTTGAATTATGAATTTCTTGATATTTTGATATATGCTGATGCATAAGGAATACTATGTTCATGAAAACCATTTGGGAGTTTGTTCGATGTCTAGGGTCTCTCCAGGGTCATATCCTTGGTTTGATCAACTTCATGGCTTTGAGAAAATATTCAAAGACAAAATAAATTTACTAATGGTTTATGTGATTTCAATATAGAGTCTAAATCCTTGTCCTCGTGCATTGAAATTGAAGTGTGCATTAAATATTTTTCCTTTTTTCCTTAATGAATTAATTGGGCATTTAACATCTTCAAATACTAAAACATAGAAATAAGTTACCAAATCCATATCAATTTGGATAAGAATGACTAATAGGAAATACACGAGTCATAGAATTTGAATTTGGAAATTTAAAGTTCAGCTTCAATCTTGCATGCAATTGAACCATAAGTGAAAAATTCTAATTTCAGACCATGAAACATATCCATATAAGGGTATAATAAAGCCTAATGATTGACATGTATGTGAGAATAGAGTAAATAAGTATGGATAGGGATCACACTATTAACTAATATTAGCATAAGAGTAAGCCACTTATTGATATGTGTGGAGAAGGGAATTTGCCACCCTTGAGATTGATGGAACGTCAAGGGACGAATGACTCATCACCACCTCATTTATACTAGCGCTCTGGTGAGCTAGGGAGATTTAATTAAATTAAAGAGAAATGAAGCTAACTAGAATGCGATAATTACAAATAGTAGAAGTATCTTAAGGATATAATATGATAAAAATATTCAAGCTACAAGAGCATTAAGAACAAATAACAAGACCAATTGGTAGGCCTTACAAGCTCTCTGTCTAGTACACTTGGCAAGTCAAGGACTATAGGATGCCAATGCGACACACATGCAACATGTACAAATATTATACAGAAAGTCTACCAAGAAGGTGCAAGGAGATAAAGTAAATGAACATAAAATAAACTAAGCTACATATGATTGACATAGAATATAAATAAGTTGAGAAACAAATAACCTAAAGACAAAATAAAGGAGAGAAGATCTCATAGCCATTTGAAATAAACTCCCAATACACCACTTTGATCCACTTCTTGAACCCACACACACTACAATTAGAAAAATGTTGGGGCTATTTGTTTTAGAGGCTTGCCGAAGTCAGGTCCTTGTTTTGGTGTTTCCACCTCTACAAACATCCATAAAAGATACAATAGATAATCTAATAATTCATAAATGATAATGGATACAAGAATAAATGATAAATATACTAAGATATTTTTGTACAAATCAAAATGAGCGAGTACAAGGTGAGAGATGACTACCCTTTGAAGCCAAGAAGTCAGAGCTCACTGGAATGAAGGTGAGAACAAGTTTCTATGCGATGAACATGGTACAATAGTGAAGTGAGATAACCAAAGAGTTATGAATTTTGGCAAAAAAATTGTGAAAGCAAGTGAGAAGTGTGAGAGATAAATTCAAATGACTAAGAACATGCAAAATGGAGGCAAAAGGAAGGTTTTAAGGGACCCAAATGATTCCTAACACTTGTGGCTTGCCAAAGGAGGTGTTACTGTAACCACCTAGATTTGGTCTTCTCTGACTATAGACCTTATTTTCCCTAAGTGTGATCATACCCCCAATTATGTCCAGACAACTCTTCAATCGACTGACATAATTCATTCGAATCAAATTTAATCTCCTAAGTGATTCAATCACTAAATTTTATTAATCACCTTAGCCAATCAAAACCAATCAATTCAATTCAAATCAATTCAAATCAATACATGTCTAAGGAAATTAATTTAAAAGGAATTAAATAAATCCTATTATATCTAAATCACTTGCAAAAATCCTATCCGCTAGCCTAAATTAATCTAATTAATTGGCTATAGTCCTAATTAATTATCTAAAGCAATCAAAAGCTTAAACAATTAATTTTCCTATCTTTGAATGAATAGATTAAATATAATTCATTTCATTAATATTCCCCTTAAACCCCTAACCTAACCTATCTCAACCACTTTAACCCTGGGTTCAAACCCATCCCAACCTATTACCCCCATGCTAAGCCTAAGCCTAATCTTAATACTATCCTAACCCACTTCCTAATGTTTTCACATTCCTAATCAACCCACTTGAGAAAGTCAACTTTTTTCAAGCTTGACTCCCTCTAAGTCCACCTTATCAAGCTTGGACTTACACCCCTCACCATGCCTCTTAAATACTCCCATTAATGCATTATTAATGGAGATTCCTCAAGCCCATGCCTCATCAATGCCTTTGGCATTAATGTCTCTTACATCTCATTAATGGTTTTTACACCTCCATTAATGACCCTTGTCCCCCCTCTCTCTCCTCATTTCTTCTATAAATAGAATGAGTTTTTGAGCTCAAAGGGCCCTTAATTTTCGAATGCATTCTTATAATGCCCTTAATTTTCAAACTTGAAAGCATTGTTATGCTGTTAGGATTAACATAGATTCATATTGCATTTTAGCTTCCATATTTATGCATTGTTATAATCTTGATTTTTAGAGCTAGAATGCATGTTTATTGGATATCTTTCTTAGTTTTAATTGAATCTTTCATGCTAGGTTGTATATGTCACTGAAAAAGGCATAATCTGAGGGCTATTATGTTATTTTTTACACTCCTAGTTAGAAAGCAATAGATCAATTTTAGTGGATTTACATGCTTTACTAACCCTATTTTTCACTAACACAATGATCTATTGAAGTGTTGTATCGCAGGTAACAGGTGCACAATTTAACACACACATTTATGGCGCCCACTGTGGGGCTCAATTTTAGATTTTACCTCATTTTGAGATCATTTTTCACTAATTTGTCTTCCCAGATTTTAGGTACAGGTTCGTTTTTGGTCTTAAAAGCTCGCATCCAGGATACACCCTCGCATCACAGAAATCTAGGCTCGCATCTAAGATTTCCTAAGTCGTTTCCAGTATAGGCTCGCATTTGGTAGCAGAGGCTCGTATCTCGTAAATTGCATCGTATCGTGTATTTCTAGGATCATATCTAGTTAAAATTTTTGCATGCTCCATTACCTAACCTCTAATATTTTGACCAGTTTGGTTTTTGACCTTTTGAACAACCTAACTTGTGTTTTTAGATTGCTATCAGGGCTGAAAAAGCGGGAAAAAAGAAGAATACTGACTTGTGGTTTTTCAGGTTGCCATCCCCTTATCTTGACCTCCATTTCATTTTTATCTTTCAAACTAAGAACACTTTTCTTCTCATTTGTTAAATCAATTAGATAAGTATGCTCTTTTCCTTTAGAGGAAAATCAGAAAATCAAACATTGATTTAAAACTTGAAAAGAAAGTGGAGTAACTGAACAAGCCAAGCAAACTCATCGTTTAATTCATTTTTGCAAAATAATTGAACAACACAAGTCACCTAAATTTTGTGGGATAAATGAACTTCATTGTCTAATTTGGGATTTGTAATTGAACAAGCAAAGCACTAAGAACTATGGTCAACTGAACAATCAAACTTTTCTTTCAAGTACTTGTGTTTTCATTAACTTAGGAACATCTAAATCGAGCTCAAATAGCTTGAGGGAATGAACATCTGACTGAAGTGTTTTGGGAGAAAATGACATGGACTAGGAGAGTATGCTCTTCTTCTTTTAAAGAATCAGAAATCTAGAAATCCTACGCTCGCCAATCCTTTGTATGCTTATTTAACAGTAGAGGGCCTACCGGTTGAGGAAAAAATCTCTCGGGAACAACCCAAGTGAGGACAGGTTTTACGCCAACCCTTCCAACTCACTATAAATAATTGCTTCCTCGTAGGCCAAAGCCTCGGAAGACGGAATCGGTTTTGTTTTGGAATTTTGACATCTTTCCTTGAACATGCTTGGGTATGTGTAGAGCGGAGCCGCTTGAATCTTGCTTGCGAGACTACATGTATTTGAGTACTCATAGGGCTATACGCCTCAATTTTTCCTTGTGCAATTCTATGAGAGACAATTTTGAATGGATTGCCCCATCATAAACAATAAACTTCATAGACAAACTACCCGATTCATCCCCGAAAGGGTGATAATCCTTGTGCAAGGCAAAAAGTAATTGCCCCAAGACACTCATCATATCGTGCCCTCACTTGCGTTTGGAGTCAGCTATTACAACATCATGACTAGAGACATTGCGTGCTTGGTGATGGCTGTATTCTAATTAGGATTTGAGTATGTACATAAGTCAACGAGTAAGGATTTTCATCCTCTACCTAGAAAATAGGGCATAAGGATGTGTTTGTTCCTCTAACAAAGCAAATCTTCTTGATGTATCTGAAAGATCACTAACAAGATAAATCCTTCAAAACAAGCAACAAAATTCAATCCTTGATCTACATGTATTTTTCATTCACCAACAAGTCTCCAAACACGATCACAGATCAAACAAACTTCACGAACTTCCAAAATGCATTTTACCAAACTGACAAAATCTAACAGAACATTAGAAAATTGTATCCCAGATTTCCTAGCTTGTATTTGGTTGTGCAAGATCATATCTGGTATTCTGCATCATATCTGGTCAACACTTCATCACATATAGGGTTAAAGCTCGCATCCTGGGTCATTAGAAGCTCTCATACTGTATTTCCTGGCTTGCATCTAGGACAGTGGGCACTTGCAGATTAGTTTCTCAGAAACCCTCAATAGATTTGGATACCCTTTTGGCTCTATATTATATCCCTTTTGTCTTTTCTGGTCTCCCTGTTGCTGTGTTGAACACTTTTTCAAACATCTACCTTGTATGTCCTATCGGTTTCTTGCAATCAGTCTCAATACGTGTGGTCTATCCACTTTTTACAACAACTTGATTCCCAACTCACTATCAGGGAATTCTAACCCTTTGACACTGGAATCATTTACTTCCACCAAAACACAAATGAAACTTCTACCTAGAAACACTCACTTGAACGATTTGGGACTCTACTTGACACTATCGGGAAACTTTGACGAAGTTGAGATACAAATACATGGTTAACACAAGATGCAACAAGTACACTTCTAAAGAATTGGAAGTACCTCCAAGATCACTACACTTTCAACAAGGATAAACATCTCGTGGTTCCCTATTCGATTTAGACTCTCCAGAAATGGAAAGAACCACTCACGAATGGAGTAAGGCTTTTGAGGACTACGACAATGATAAAAACCAAAAAAATGAAGATAGCGATGAGGAAGAAGAACGACACTTTGACCATCCTTTGTTTGATTCAGGTAGTGAGGAAGACATAACTGAAGAAGAATACAATAAACTCAAACAGAAAGAGAAATTCCAAAAGATGATGGAAAAGATGATTGGCGAAGATAAAGAGAAATACTTTCTCCATCTAGCATCCATTGGCGTAAAATTACCTAAGGATTATGATGTTGAACAACTAAAAGAAAAGGAGGTGTCAACTCCTATATCTATTCTTGCCAAACAACTAACCTTGATGCAAACAGAGCTCACGACTCTCAAACAGGAGAAGGCTAAACCCAAGATGAAATACTCTTTGGACTCCATTTGTCCATTTCCTTTTGACAAGAGTATTACTATTATTTCGTTTCCTCCTAACATGGCAAGACCAAAATATGACAAATATACGGGAGAGACTGACCCACATGACCACGTGAGAGAATTTTGTGCTCTGAGCATAGAATACATGCGTGAACCTACATACCTCATGCGGCTCTTTCCCGGAAGCCTAGGAGGCAACGCCATGGAGTGGTTCTCAAAACTTACACCTAAAGTAAAAACTTTTGAGGAGTTAATTCAACGATTTATCCAACATTACTCCTATAATATCCAGCATGATGTAACTATGATGGATCTGTGCAACACTAAACAAAAGACTGGTGAATCCTTTACACACTTCCTACAAAGGTGGAGGAAAATCTTTGCACGATATTCAAGAGCTATTCCCGAATACGAGAAAATGGAAATCTTTGTTAACAACTTAGTACCTGAGTTGAAATACGCATTACAAATGCAATACTCCCCTAGCTTCGACAGGATGATAAAAAATGCCATCCGTATCGAAGAAGTCATGGTAAAAAGGGAGAAATCACTCTTCAAAGTGAAAACAAATCTAACAACTCCAAAAACAAACCAAAATGGTGGAAATAAAACAAAACGGTTGTCAACGATGGAGTAGTGGATGCCTCTAATGTTAGTCCTAAACCCGAGGTGTTCAATCTAACAAATATCATGCATGCAATCAAAGATGCCAAGGTAACAACCTCCATACCTAAAGCAAACAATGAGAATAACAAAGGTTGGCCATGGACTTCAAAACCTCAAAGAACATTCACTCCTTTGGGAGAGCCTCTTGAAATTATTTTGAAGACACTATTAGACAACAAAGTTCTCACAATCCCAGATTCCAAACCATGGGAACCGGAAGTCAAACCAAGGTGGTGGGATGACAATTATTATTGTGTCTTTCACAAGAACAAAGGACACAAGAATAAAAATTGTCTTAAACTCAAACATGTTATCCAAGACCTTATTGAAGGAGGCAAGATCAAAGTAGAAAGGAACACTACCAATGAAGATCATACAACATTTAACAAACCATTCCCTAACTACAAGAAAGGGGAAGCATCCAAAGGAAAAGGAAATGAGGTGAACTACGCCTACTCTAAAAATAATAATATGATCAACAAGCTAGACATTAAAACAAAATCAATTAATGTGGTCACTATCAAAGGTGTTCAAAACACATCTTCCTAATCAAATTTGGTGACCCGAAGTCAAGCACAAGTCACGTTCAAAGGACCCAATTCCTCCTCAAAACCAGAAAGACCTTCCAAAGTACCCATTGTCACTATCCCTAAACCGGCAGTAGCAAAACAAACAGTTACTACTCTTGCAGAAAAGTACAACCTGGTGGATCAATTGCAACGAACCTCTGCTAAAATTTCTATTTTTGAGTTACTTAAAATATCCATAGTGCATAGGGAAGTCCTGGAACAATCCCTACATGTCACAAATGTACCAAAAAACCTTGATATAGACAAATTCCAAGCGATGGTTAATCACATCTCAGTGCCACATTACCTCTCCTTTTTAGAGGAAGATGATAAATCATTGACTCATCCACATAATCAACCCCTTCATATTGAATTCCTCATTCATAAATCCCATGTTAGACGCGTATTGATAGATGGAGGTGCAGGATTGAATATTTGTACCCTTAATCTAATTAGGAAACTGGGTCTCTCAGAACAGGCCATTGATTCGAGAAGAAAAATCACTATCAAAGCTTATGATGAGGAAGAAAGATCCTCTAAAGGTCTTATTATTCTATCCATCAGAGTCAGGCCAGTTGAAAGGAATGTCATATGTCAAGTTCTAGATCTACCCCTGGCTTACAAAATACTATTAGGGAGACCTTGGATCCATGAAATGCAAGCTGTACCATCCACCCTCCACCAACGTATCAAATTCCCACATAATGGGGTGGAAGTGACAATTCCTGCAGATGCCAATTATACTTGCAACAATATTAAGGTAGGTAGTATGGTACCACATAACAAGGAAGCTATGGATGAGATTTCTCTTGAGACTACCAAAGACATAGTGATGAAAAGCTTCGGAAAGACCTTAAAACTTGAAGAAACATGTATGGGAGAATACAAGCTGGACATGACCCTATCATTAACAGAACTTTCGGTATCACCAAGATCCTATGGAAAACCTTCCTCATCATTCACACCTGCTGCATTTCAAATGACATAATTCCATAAATCAACTAGCATGGTTAAGGTATCCACATCTTCTTTAGATAACACAGAAGAAAAAGTTGTCTTGGCCTAGCTATACAAGGGAGAACCAAAGGAAGCTGAGGTAAAACATGTAGAAATATCCCCAAAGAAGTATGGTAAAGGATATGATCTCCTCAAACAAATGGGATATAAAGGAAAAGGACCTTTAGGTGACAAAGGAAAAGGACTCATTGAACCTGTACACATGGAATTCAGGGATACCAAAGACAAAACAGGACTAGGTTTCAATAATATTTTGAAGACCCTTCTTCATGAGATAGTTCAGTTTCTGACAAAGGGAGTGATGAAACAGAATAAATAGAGTTGGAACCATGGTCCTATGAAATATTATTACACGTTGGCATGGAGAATCCTGAATATCAAGGTGAACGCTATGTACCAAGCTTTGAAGTACCACAAGACCTTCGCGTACCTTTATTAGCACAAGCTCCTATTCAAGAGGTAGAAGAAACAACAGAAGGTGATCCAACAGTACCATTGGTCGCAACAATTATTGAAGACACACCTTGAAAACATGATTTACATCCTAACTGGGGGAAACTAGTCACAATTTCACATGTCCTCGATTCACCACACTTTGATCTACAAGTGGCTAATAGGGTACACCAGGTAACTATTGCTGAATTTTTAAACAGGTCTAATGATGAAATAACCGAATCACATGATTATGAGTGGGATGAGCTATTTTTTGTCACCGAGGACACTGAAATAGATGTAATTCACATGTTTGCAGCTCCATTCACATGCATAGAACTTTCTAACATCACTCCTGACAGTATTGATATTCCTGAAGCAGAAGAGGAATTCCTTCCCCCAATCATTGATGAAGTGACTGGTGTTCTCCTAGGTCTAGAAGAAATTCAGAGGCAACAAGAAAGAAGCCTCCTTTTACAGAGAGATGAAGATGAAAGTTCCACTAACGAGTCACTAGAGTTCGGTCCACATATAACTAACAATGACTTCGATAATGACAATCTAACTCTTATTGATCTAAACATCAAAGAGGTTAACCTAAAACATGTCATGTCAATTAATAGTTTTGATGCTAACGCGATGCTGTCCTTCCCAAAATCTGACTCCTTATCTTTGATAAACCCAGATCTAATTGATTGGACTAATGCGGGTCCTACTCCTATTCTCAAATTTCCCAATGACTACACCTTGGCTTGCTACCTAAATGCTTGTGAACCTTACCCTTCTTCCACCAATGCAAGGAGCGTGAACATGTCACAGGAGGATATCAAGTTTCTCAGTCAAAAATTGAAAAAGAAAAATAAAAAGAGAACTGACAGTGAAAACCATGTTGTGGTAGTGTCGAATTCTAAAATAGTAAAAACAAAAGACATATTTGATGGTGAAAACCTTGTTAGAGTAATTAGGTAGTTTCATTACTCTTTTTTCACTTAATCTGTCTCTTAGGTGCATATAATTAATATTTTATATTAATTATATTACGCAACCTAGTTTTTCTGTTTAGGGTTTGTTCACCTTTATAGGCTGAACTTTGTAATGTTTCTTTCATAACTTAGGGAACAATATTTTGACTCTTCTTTCGAGAATCTCTGAGTTCTACTTTTTCATTCTCGTGCTTCTTCTCTGTAACAAGTTATTTGCATGCAGGTGTATTCGAGTTCTATGGATTTGTATTTGTCAAATCTTACATGGTATTAGAGCTTCCCTGGTGCTGCCTGGTCTGAGGTTTTTTGAAGCCGTGAGTCGCAGCCGAAAGCCACAACTTCTCTGGGTCTTTTTCTTCATTTTGGAGGAGGCACTATTTTTTGGAGTACTTTGAGCCAAAACGGACTCCACCATCGTGCTCAAAAGGCCCGGGAGAGTCGAAATACATATAAAGGTCGCTGTCTTTGGTCACAGTGACCTCTGGGAGAATTTTTTGGCCTCCTAGGCCGTATGACACATTTCAAAAAAAAAAAAAAAAAGCTTTTTAAAAAAGGTTTAGGGTTGTCGGAGCGCAACCGGAGTGCACCAGCCCCGCACCACCATGACCCAGCCCGCGTCTGGCCCCTTGCCGGTGCGCCACCTCCCAGCCACCGGGGTTGCCACCACCGGCGCTCCAACCCTGGTGCCGCTCACTCTCCGCCAGCATGCCGCCCAACCTCCACCTCCGCCGGTGGCCCGCCACCTGCCGCCCACTGGTGCCTGCGCAGTATGGTGGTGACATCACCGACCAAAATTTTTTTTTCGGCGTATTTTGACGTTTTTTTCTGCGATTTTTCCTTTTTTTCGGCAACCGGAAATTTTTTTTCGGCAATAGGCGACGGGCGTCAATTTTTTTCCCGACAGCTATGACGGTCATTTGTACGTCAAATTTTTTGCCATCTCTAGTTTTTTCCAGAGAGTTGTTTTTCGGAGGACTACTTGGTTTTTGGGCCATATCTTGGGCATACAGTGTCCATTTTTGAAAAAAAAAATATTGCCAGAAAGGTGTTTCCAAGACGGACGTGATGATGCTAGTCTTGTTTGCTAATTCCGATACTTGAACTCTATTTTTTGGTGTTGAAGTAGAGGCTTCTGTTTCCTCCATCTCTACATCTGGCGTCCAGGTTTTCTTCTCATTTTTTGTACTTTCAGTAATTGTTTCTTTGCTGTACGGGGGATAGAATCATACATTGTGGGGGGGGTGATTTTTTCTTTCTGTCATTTAATTTCACAAAATGAACCTTCTACTTCTGTCTTTTTCTTCTCTGAATGTCGGACCCCTCTGTGGCCTGGCTGACACTGCATAATTACCACACCTGGAAAGCACACATGACCAGGCTACTCATGTCATGTGGCCTATGGTCATGTCTGGATGAGAACCAACCTATTCCGTAGTTTCCTTTTGAGTCTCTTCAGCACATAAATAAAATGGATGAAGCCATGGGCTTACTGGCACTAAATGTTTCTGACACTCTCCTGTTTCACCTGGAGAATTTGAACACTCCTCGGGCTATATGGAACAAGTTTGCAGATTTGTTTGGCATAGTTAATGAGTTCAGGGCACTTCAGATTCATACAGAGTTTACATCCTTGTCTCCTCATATTTTTTCCACCATTGAGGACTTCTTGATGAAGTTCAATTCTCTCCGTTCAGTTTTACAGGGATGTGGGAAGACCAAGTCAGATAATGAGTGTATTTTTTTGATACTCTCAAAGCTTTGTGGATAGTTTTTGATCTTCTCGTCCACCTTCTATTCCACTATGGATGCTTTGGGCTCTCGTCACACTATGCCTTCCTTTGAGACCTTCTGTGATCGATTGACTCAAGAGCAGTCAAAGATTCAACAACTGGATAGTTCTTTTGGCTCTATGAGCCATGCTTTGGTTGACCACTTATCTTCACGGAAGCCAGAGAAGAAACAAGCACCACCATCTACTCCTCAAAAGGAGAAATAAAAGACTGACAAACCCTCATGTTCCTATTGTCAGAAGGGAACTCATGATGAGTCACTTTGCTATCAGAAGAAGTTTGATGGCTATGAGAAATAGATTGCGGCTTTGCAAGCTCTCCTTCAGAAGAGCACTGTTTCCTCTCCATCCTCTTCTGGCTCACATGGGTCTACTTTTCAGTCTTTTGCCACATCTTCTTCAACTAGACAAGATCTTGGAAAGGGTCATGCATTCTGGGCTTTTGCTGCATCCCCTTCACATGTCCCTTGGATACTGGATTCAGGTGCTTCTCACCATATGAAATCTTCTCCGGAGATCTTCTCTTCTCTTGCAGCTTCTCCTATTCCTCACATTCTCATGGGGAACAACACTGTTATGACAGTCTGTGGGAAAGTTTCTGTTAGCATTCAGGATGGCACATTCAATGATGTATTGTATGTTCCATCTCTATCTGCAAAACTTCTCTTGATTCATCAGATTACTCTCAGTGGGTCAGGGAAGATAGTTGAGTTCATGGCAGATTCAGCCCTCATCTGGGATAGTGCGACAAGAGGCATTTTTGCTACAGGGAAAGTTGATCATTCCACCCGTCTCTACACCTTTACACATTTTGGTCGACCATCTCCATTATTGGAGCTCAGCTCTACTCTTCCGCGAGAGCATCATGTGGTGCAGTCAGGTCACTTGAACCTCTGTGTTGTTCCTGAGACCACTGCTGTGACTACCACACCACATCTTGTTGAGGTTTCTTCTCTTCAGCAAGACTCTTCTTCAGCACTGCCAGACCCTCTAGCTCCATTCATCGAGCCACCAGGTGCAGTTGTTTAGGATTCTACAGAGGACACTCATCTCCTCTCTCATGATAGTGTCAGCACACCTGTCATACCACTTGCATTGGGGATTCCATTTCAGGATCCTCATGTCTACTCCTTTGAGCATCATCTCGGCCTTCCAGTGACACCTCATCTTTCAATATTACCTCTTCACTTCTCATTATCTTTCACTCCTTTGCATTGGAGTCACAATGGTTTGTTCATTGATCCAGGGGTTCTTTCATTCTGGGGGGGCTTTGGAGCCTCGACCCTCTCTCACGGGGGGTTGGCAGCATACATTATACTCATGGCTTTGAGAGAGTCTCTTGAAGTCATCCTTTGTCTTTTGCTTGCTTTTATATATCTTTTTGGAGAGGAGTTTTTCCCACTAGGTTTTCTCCTTTGGCTCCGGTTTACAGAGATTTCCTTGTATTGGGTACCTGATCAGGCCTTGTTGCCGGGACTCATTTCTTGCTTTCATAGCTGTGCTAGGTTAGATTACCTCCTGAGCTTTGCTTAAGGGGGGGTGTTAGAGTAATTAGGTAGTTTCATTACTCTTTTTTCACTTAAGCTATCTCTTAGGTGCATATAATAAATATTTTATATTAATTATATTACGCAACCTAGTTTTTCTGTTTAGGGTTTGTTCACCTTTATAGGCTGAAATTTGTAATGTTTCTTTCATAACTTAGGGAACAATATTTTGACTCTTCTTTCGAGCATCTCTGAGTTCTAATTTTTCATTCTCATGCTTCTTCTCTGTAACAGGTTATTTGCATGCAGGTGTATTCGGGTTCTGTGGATTTGCATTTGTCAAATCCTACAAACCTCTTAGAGGTGCCAAAAGATGAGATCCTTGATATCCTCCCCAAGCACTTTCAAGAAAGGTCTTCAGTTCTAATAGAGCCAAAAAAACCAGTTAACTTGGGCACAGCTGAAGATCCTCAAATAGTTCACCTAGCACAATCTTTGTCAGATGAGGAGAAGACACAATTCACTCAGTTCCTGAAAGAGAAAAAGATCAACTTTGCATGGTCTTACACAGATATGCCTGGGATGGATCCTAAATTGATAATGCACCATTTATCTATAGCTCCTGGGATCAAACCTGTGAAACTCAGAAAAATGCATCCTCATGTTGCATTACTAGTGAAAGTGGAGCTAGAGAAATTGTTAAAAGATGGCTTCATCTAAGTCATCACGTACGCAAGATGGATCTCCAATGTGGTCCCAATGTCTGAATCAGATAAATCTATTAGGATTTGTACAGACTTCAGGGACTTAAACAAGGCATATCCTAAGGATGACTTCCCACTACCTAATATTGATATGATCATAGACATCACAACAGGATACCAAATGTACTCATTAATGGATGGCTTCTCAGGATATAATCAGATCAAAATTGCTCCTGAAGATCAAGAAAAGACCGCATTTACATGTGCATGGGGCACCTTTTGCTGGAATGTTATGCCATTTGGGTTGAAAAATGCAGGTGCTACATATCAAAGAGCAATGACCACTATATTCCACGATATGATGTATAAAAACATGGAGGATTACATAGATGACACCTTAGCTAAATCAAAAGAATGGAATACTCATATTGATGAATTAAGGAATATTTTGGATCGTATGGAGCAATTTGAACTCAGGCTCAATCCAAGAAATGTGCCTTTGGAGTCCAATCAGGAAAATTTATAGGATTTATTGTCTCAACAAAAGGAATTGAGGTAGACCCTGTGAAAGTTAAAGCTATACTAGAGATAACCCCTCCACGCAACATTAGTCAAATGAGGACGTTACAAGGGAGACTCCAGTCAATTAGGAGGTTCATGTCATAACTTGCAGATAGGGAACAACCCTTTACCAAATTTATACACAAAAGGGGTCACCTTCAAATGGGATGAACATTGTGAAGCCAACTTCAGAGAATTAAAAGAGTACCTGGCTACTCCTATTCTTATGGCACCCATTCATGGAAAGCCATTAATCCTGTATATTTCAGCTACAAACACATCATTGGGAGTATTTCTAGCACATGAGGATGAAACTAAGAAATAAAGAGAAATCTACTACATCAGTAGAACATTGGTCTTTTATGAACTCAATTACAACATTATCGAGAAATCATGCTTAGCGGTTCTCTTTGCATCACAAAAAATGAGACATTACATGCTATCACATATAGTAAGGCTCATTGCAAATATATATCCTTTGAAGTACCTCTTAAGAAAAATAACATTAACAAGACGTCTGGCAAAGTGGGTCCTCATTCTGAGTGAATATGACATTGAGTATGTGGATAAGAGAGCTATTAAAGGACAAGTCCTCACAGATCAATTACCTGATTCACCACTCAAAGATGATGAAACTTTAAAAATTGAGTTCCCAGATGATACAATCATGCATTTAACTGAATATCCATGGAAGATGTACTTTGATGGGTCTTTTATGCAACAAGGCTATGGAGCAGGGGTTCTATTCATAACTCCTCAAGGCCACAAGATACCCAAGTCCTACATATTGATGTTTCCATGCACAAATAACATTTCTAAATATGAAGCATTGGTAAACGGTCTTAAGCTTGCCATGGAATGGAAAATCATAGAGTTACATGTGTACGGTGACTCCCAGCTCATTATCAATCAAGTCAATGGAGATTATCAAATGAAAGATGAGAATTTTATGCCCTACAAGAAACTAGTAGATGAACTAAAGAAGTACTTTGTCTTCATCACATTCCAGCAGATACCCAGAATAAAGAATAAAGTTGCAGATGCTATGGCTACCTTAGCATCCATGTTACAACAGGAGGAACATCAATTCCACTATGAATTCTTGGTGGAAGAATTATCCTATCCGGCCTTTGATACCCTTGAATACCAAGTAATTTGTGCTTTAAACACCCCAGACCAATCTCGGTATGCTAATATCATTGCTTACCTAACTGACCAATTCATTCCCAATGACCTATCCAAAAATGAAAAGAGAGACTTGATTAGGACAACATCGCGTTATTTCCTCATAACTAATAACTTATATCGACGAGGTCTTGATGATATGCTTCTTAGATGTTTATAACTCAAGTCAAATCATGCATTAAAAGAAGTCCACAAGGGTGTATGTGGATCACACTCAAATGACTTTTCACTAGCAAAGAAACTGCTTAGAGTAGGCTATTACTGGCCTACAATGGAAAAAGATTCTATTCAATTTTTCAAAACATGTCATAAATTCCATACACATGGAAATCTCATCCATGCTCCTTCCAGAGAACTTATACATTTCATAACACATTGGCCATTTCAGAAATGAGCCTTTGACTTGGCTGGACAAATATATCCTAATTCTTCGAATGGACACAAGTTCATCATTACGACCACTGAGTATTTCACAAAGTGGGTCAAAGCCATGCCGATAATAAAAGCCACTGGAAAACAGGTGACTATGTTCATCTTGAACTACATCATCTGTAGATATGGGATACCCTCTTCAATTGTAACAGACAATGGGGGCCAATTTAAAAATCAAGACATTGATTACCTTTGCAAACAGTTCCACATCACTCAACATTTCTCCTCAATCTATTATCCTCAAGGTAATGGACAGGCTGAGGCATCTAACAAGAATATTCTCAAGATCCTACATAGAACTGTGAGTAAGTCTGGCAAAGACTGGCATTTACAACTAAATTCAACACTATGGGCCTACAGAAAAAGCATCAGAACACCAACTGGAGCCACGCCATTTTCCCTAGTCTATGGCGCTGAAGCAGTACTACCTATTTAGGTTGAAATTCCATCTTTACGGATATCTTTACAAGGTCTTGTTACTGATGAGCAATACCACATCGATAGGGTGAATTCTTTAGACTTACTCGATGAGTGCATACAACAAGCATTCGATCACCTAAAAGTGTACCAAGCACGAATGTCCAAAGGGTACAATAAAAAGGTCAAACCACACAAATTTCAAGTGGGGGATCTCGTCCTAAAGGAGAATACTAAAAACTAGCCTAACAAAGAACATAAGGGAAAGTTTGAACCTAACTGGCTGAGACCTTATGTTATCACTGCTACTTTTGGGACTGGAGCTTATCAACTAGCTACACCCTAGGGAGATGTCCTTCCAGATCCTACCAATACTCTACATTTAAAGTGGTTCTACGCTTGATCTTCGGCTAGCAAAGCCTGTACAAAGAAAATCTCAAAAAATACCAAAAACATCAGAAAATTGATCCTGAAGAAATCCAAAAATATAGGAAAATGTCCCGAAGAAAGGTATCCTTGGTGAAAAACTGGCAAATAGGCACCTTGATACTACAAAAAACATTCAAAAAAGCAAAAATAGCAACAAAAATTGAAAAAGAGAAAAGTGCCTTGATGAAAACGTGGTAAAACAAACATCCTGGTAGCAAAAAGAATGAAAAGTTTTTCCAAGTGGTGAAAACCTGGCAATCAGGTGTCACTTGTATTCTACGCTCTATCTATCAATACATTGTTGATATTAGGCCTTCATGATTACACCCGTGCTAAAAGTTGACTTTGTTTCCTTACAAATATCCTATCCTTGCTTGGGAACTATCTGCATTTCTATCTTAGGGAACAAATCATTTTGCACTGGGGGCATCTTTTGCTAGCATGTTAGGTAGCGTCTGCTAGGTCGTCATAGGATGGTTTGTCTTGTGACACAATGCTTCTCAATACTTGCACCACACTGTCACTTTCCCGAAACAAGGGTGTATCTTTCAAAACCACCTATCTGGAACAAACATTGCACTAACCTAAATGGTGTTCCTAAGACCTACATTAGATTGCAAAAAAGGAAACATACATAGACATGGGAGCCATATTTATTACATTCCAAACTTTTGATTGATGAATCTCTACTATGCTTGAAAAATGAATCAATAGTATTTCTCAATACTACCTAAACATAGTTTGATCTTGGTTTGATTATGACTCTTTTATGTACCCATGATGTTTTAACTAGGGGCATCTAAGCAGTTATGAATTTTATTTGATTGATTCAAAATTGATAGTTGTTATATATTTCTAGTTACTCCATGACGTCTGTGTAAAGACAAAGAGTCGCAAGGACGGGGGCATAACATTTTCTTGGTTTTCTGCGTATGGTGATTGTTCCAAATGATCCTATGAATTTCACATAACTTAGACGTTTATGGAAAGCACTGCCAATATGAGTGGATAGCCGCATATATCTTGATCTTTGTTATGTGTAGACTACGGTGAGGTTGAAACAATTTCCTTGTTTCTTTTCTAAACTTTGATTCTCACTAAGGTTTATGAAACATAATGTACCCAAGGATATGAATTTTTAAGGTCATTGTGGGTCTAATATCCTACCTTACACATATTCTGATATAGTAAAAGGAAGGTTAATAAATTGTTATCTTGGCTTCTATGCCTTGATGCCTAAGTCTATTTTTGACATTTCATCCAATAAACATAGTATTCATACTTTCATAATATCAGTGGGTATTAGTGATGGTTGTACTATCAGGTGACATCCGTTCCAACAAGAGCTCAATGATGATAAAAATGATACAATATCTACAAATCAATGACAAGTCCTAAGATTCTGCATGTAGATGCATTTAGAGATTGCATGATTTATTTTTGTTTTGCAGGACACAAAAGCATAAGGAATTTGAGCTTAAAATGATTTCAATTTTCTTCTAAATCCAAGTTAATTACATCAATCTAATATTACTGATATTTATATCGTTGCACATCCATAACATACATTTGGCATTCATAAAATGAGATAGAAGAAAATACAAAAACAAAGCATTTATGCATTTCATTTTACATCCTAAGTGCATCCATACATTTTACTTGCCTAAATAAAAAACTCAAAAACATACATTTTTGCATATTTCACATAGTATCATTTGAAACATATTTATATCAGTGATAAATCCAAATACATAAATGATGTCATCATGTACAATCTAAATCATCTAAAGACCAAGCTAAATCTAATCACATGTGCATCAACATATAAATCAAAGCAAAGAGAATGCATGAAACATGTCAGAATCAGAAACAACTGCATCAAATAAATATCTCAAAACATGGTACAGATCACAACTGTGGCGCAAGTTTACATAAAGAGTATCAGAGTATCAGAATGATAGGAAGAATCAAATATACATGTATAAAGTGTCATTCATACAAAGTAATGATCTCAGAAGGATCCAGATATACAATATAAATATATGACAAAATACAAAATCAGCTCTGGCTTCCCCCCTGTCCCTAATTTGGAGGAGGAGGAGGTGGTACAAATGGAACTGCTGGAGGAGGTATGGTCCCCTCTGACTGCTGCACTAGGTGTGAAAATGATACAACTCTCTATCCCTCTGGCACTGTCGCATGATATAAAGCATAATAATATGTATCCCTCTGTGCCTGATGGACTGCAGTCTGAGCCTGTATATCTCACTCTACTCTAAGCATCTCTAGCTGTGTATCTTGATCAACAAGCAAAGCATCTACTACTGTGTTCCTAGCATTTGCTATAGTAAGTTTGGCCTCTAATACCGTGATCTAGGTCCTAAGCTTCTCTTTCTCCTACTCATAATGAGATAAGGGATCTTTGTTCCTGCCTGAACCCCTGCCAGAATCCTGCCCTGAAGGCCTATCCTGTGACCTGTCCGATGGCTGCTGCTGCTGCTGTCTCTGCTACTCCCCTGTAAGTAAAGGCCCTGTATCTATCCTGGGAGAAAAAAATCTAAATCAAGTACACTGACCCTCTCCGCTGCCACTGGCCACCCCTCCCATACCACCCATAGCTCCTCCACCCTTGTCATCTCCACCATCATCCCCATCATCTAGAGGAGGGTGCCTACCATCTCGTCTACCACCATCCCTACCTCCATCTTTCCCTCCCCAAACACCCCTATCTCTCTGTTCTACCTCTGGCATGGCGATCATCAAGCTCATAATCTGCAGGGTCCTCTATACGAGGAATGGCCTCCTCAGGAACTGTGAACCGTAGAAATGGATGCTGGAGCATCTCTACTACGTATCCATCTGAATAGCCTACATCTGCCACATCAAACCAAATATCCCAATCAACCTTGACCATATCTATGATCTCTTGGTGGGAAGTATCATATCTCAGTTGGGCACCCCACAAAGGTGCCTCATCACAAACTTGAGCATAAACTATCACATCCTAGCTCCTGTCCTGTCAATGGCCGAACTGTCTCAAAACTTGGGTGTGTACAAAATGCCTTATGACGTATCTGGTCTTCCCAATTAGGTACCTACTCTAGAAGAAAAATGGAACCTTTCTAGCATCAGAGGTCCACTCCTCACAATCCAAATATGACTGCCATACCACCTCTGTCATATTGTCAAAAATATGCCGCCAGTACTCTACCTTGCCCAGATGGGGCTGCTGAATCAAACCTGTGTACATGTATACATAAGGCTGCTCAGGTGCTCGCTGCCTATCTACAATGGGTCGTGTCACTGGAATGTACTCCCAGGCCCATATCTGCAGAATCAAGATCCCTGTAGTCATGCTCCAGGTATACTGATACACAATCTCGGGGAGCTCCCGATACATATGGGTTAGAATACAACTACCCCATGCAAATCTCCATCTAGAGACGACCATCTACTCAAGCATATCCACCCATCCTACAAGGAATCCATGCTGTCCTCTATCTGGCATCAGAATGCCACCAATCAGTCCTGCCAAGTATATAGATAGATGATCATAGTGATCGCACATGTAGTCCCATGAAATGTATCTCCGATCAATAGTGTCATCCTGGAAGAAACAATGAGCTGCACCAATGGCAATGACTGAAGTCGCCTCAAAACGCACCTCACAGCCCATAACTAGAACACACAATATACACCACACGTCCTCTGGTGTGACTGTCATCTCCTCGGTTAGGAGATGGAAGGTGTTGTGCTTTGAGTGCCATCTCTTGGCAAGAGAAGTCAACAAACCTCGATTTACCCCAATATAGGGTAAACCAATCAATGATCGTAATCCTACACTGACCACTACCTCCTACTCATCATCTAACAACAGTCTAGCCAAAGCAAGCACACGCCCTTGATATGTCCCTCGAAATGTAACTACCTCAAAATTGACCTATTTTTGGAAATTAAAAGATAAATAAGTGTTCTATCTATAACAAAAATGCAGAAAAATAATCAGCTAAGTGATTCAAGGTTTGCAGAAAGAAGACGGTTCATAGTTGACCAAAATTCTAAGCCTACAAATGAGATACGATCCTGGAAAAATAGGGTGTGATCTCTTTTCCCCGATATGATCCTGAAAAAATAGGATGTGATCTCTTTTCCCCGATATGATCCTAAAAAAATAGGATGTGATGGAGAATGCTAGATACAATCCCAGAAATCCTGGATGCGACCCAAAAAATGGGGTACGATCCTCAAAGGTAGGGTATGACATAAACCTAATTTCACATTCTAAACTGTAGAAAAATGGGGCAAACATGATGCAATCCAAGAAATACTAGATGCGATGCAGAAATCCAGGATAACAGGATTCGATCCAGAAAAAACCGGATGCGACGCAGGTTTGACAAGGTGCGATCCAAAATCCCAGATTCGATCCAGAATTTGAAGGGATATAAAATCTACAAAAATGCATGAAATTCAAAATTGCAAACTTCACGAGGTAGTTTTATGGGTACTTACCGTAGGTGCATAATCAGCTGGGTGCCGATGTCGACAGCTGAGCTCGAAATGATGCTTCCTGATCGGGACCACCATCTTCTCTGTAGAGCTCTAGAATTTACTATGGGTAAAAGTGAAAATGAATAGTAAAATGGTGATTTTTGAGATATATATTGGTCTTTTGAGCTATTTAGGGGTTCTGAAACTCCTCCCAGACAACTAAAACTCCATTTATGTTCTCTTTTGATCAGTCAAGAACCAAATCAAAGGTACCTAAGCTATTTTACACAGTCTAGTACAATTTTTGCGACAACTGCTGAAAATGCATAATTGCTCCATCTGTTTCGAAAATCTACCAAATTGCACATTTCATCAAAAATCTTGGTCCGACATCATTTTATCAGTCTCACCACTCACATTTTCACATAATTAACTTGGTTCTCATGTGTTTACTCTTAAACACACCTTCATTTCTTCGCTTCTTCTATTCCATTATTTCTTGACCTAACCGCTCCATGCAAGTGATACATTCTTTCAATAGGGGGATTTTATTATTTTTCCTTCAATTTCATTCTCAAGGGGGCATGATCACACTATCATCAATCAATTTTTTGCTCAAAATAGCATTAAAAATGACTTTGTTATCAAACAACTAGGGGCATGAAAGTTTCCTTGACTAAGTCAGAACTGTTGGATAGAAATCTTTGGTTCTCATAAGCTCGATATCTCGTGTTTCCTCATTTTAAAAGATTCTTACTAAGCTCCTGGTAGCTTCATACTGACTTTTGGACGACAACCAAGTTCAGAATCAATATTATCAATCTTTGAACGACAACCAAGTTCAAAATTGGTATCTTTAAGATCTTTACGTATTGATCTTTGTTTGATCAAGTTCAAAGTCAATTCTACCAGTTTAGTTCAATCAAGTGAAAGAATGATCTCATCAGGCATTTCATTCGATCATGAGCGAAATTCTCAAACTTTCAGAAGTCAACATCAAAAAATTTCTTTGAATCAAATGCGCTGCTCGCACATCTATTCAAAGAGGGGCAAATGTAACCACTTGGATTTGGTCTGCTCTGACTATAAACCATATTTGACCTAAGTGTGATCATACCCCCAATTATGTCCAGCCAACTCTTCAATCGACTGGCATAATTCATTCGAATCAGATTTAATCTCCTAAGTGATTCAATCATAAAATTTTATTAATCACCTTAGCCAATCAAAACCAATCAATTCAATTCAAACCAATTCAGACCAGTACCTGGCTAAGGTAATTAATTTAAAAGGAATTAAATAAATCCTATTATATCTAAATCACTTGCAAAAAGCCTATCCCCTAGCCTAAATTAATCTAATTAATTGACTATAGTCCCAATTAATTATCTAAAGCAATCAAAAGCTTAAATAATTAATTTTCCTATTTTTGAATGAATATAATAAATATAATTCATTTCATTAATATTCCCCTTAAACCCCTAACCTAACCTATCTCAACCACTTTAGCCCTGGGCTCAAACCCATCCCAACCTATTACCCCCATGCTAAGCCTAAGCCTAATCTTAATCCTATCCTAACCCACTTCCTAATGTTTTCACATTCCTAATTTTGTGATTAGGAACTCAACCCACTTGAGAAAGTCAACTTTCTCAAGCTTGACTCCCTCTAAGTCCACCTTATCAAGCTTGGACTTACACCCCTCACCATGCCTCTTAAATACTCCCATTAATGCATTATTAATGGAGATTCCTCAAGCCCATGCCTCATCAATGCCTTTGGCATTAATGTCTCTTGCACCTCATTAATGGTTTTTACACCTCCATTAATGACCCTTGTCCCCCCTCTCTCTCCTCATTTCTTCTATAAATAGAATGAGTTTTTGAGACCAAAGGGGCCCTTAATTTTTGAATGCATTCTTATAATGCCCTTAATTTTCAGAGTTGAAAGCATTGTTATGATGTTAGGATTAACATAGATTCATATTGCATTTTAGCTTCCATGTTTATGCATTGTTATAATCTTGATTTTTAGAGCTAGAATGCATGTTTATTGGATATCTTTCTTAGTTTTAATTGAATCTTTCATGCTAGGTTGTATATGTCATTGAAAATGGCATAATCTGAGGGCTATTATGTTATTTTTTACACTCCTAGTTAGAAAGCAATAGATCAATTTTAGTGGATTTACATGCTTTACTAACCCTATTTTTCACTAATGCAATGATCTATTGAAGTGTTGTGTCGCAGGTAACAAGTGCACAATTTAACACACACAATTACACTATTAGGGATAGTAGGTGGAAGGCTCCAATGACCACCTTTGGTCTAAAAATTCATGGGATGAATGCACAACACATAAACATCTCCATGACATACATGTGTCCCAAGTCAAAACACTCCACATGGTTGGGGATTTGGACAAATGACGACAATTAGGCAAGCAAGATGAGATGAAGGCTTAGGTGGAGATTTAGATTCAATTGAAGTAGAGGCTCCATGCAATGTGGAATTTTATTGGGTGTAATTTATCACACTACAATATGTAATTGTATTAGAATGTTTCATCAAATGGGAACTTATATGGGTATTGCTAATTTTACATCAGTATAGGTATGCTAATATAACTCATTAGTCCATGTACTTCTTAGGTCAACATTGTAGGCTAATCCAAAAGTATGCAAATTAATAAAATCAATGTTGGTTATTCCTACATTTAGGGTTCTTTGAGATTATATGATGATTTGTAGTTGCATCAACAAATAAACTTCTTTACAAGTATATGAAACTCTCTACATACATAGGATCAAGACTTTCAAATGTATTGATAAGCATCATTGACATCTCTCATAAAGTATTCTAATAACTCGAGATGTATCATGCTTAATTTTCACAACATGATAGTCTTAAAATAGTTTGATAGTTCTAGTGGTTCAATCCTAAGCCCCTTGGCTTTGAAATTGAGCCATGTGAAATTGATTTTTTTTCACATATTTAGTAAGCCTTGTAGAAATGATCTTGTTGAATTTGTACTTCTAAATTATGAATTTCTTGATATTTTTATATATGATGAAATGTAAGGATTATTGTTTTTATGGAAAACATTTTGGAGTTTGTTCGATGTCTAGGGTCTCTCCTATGTCATATCCTTGGTTTGATTGACATCATGGCTTTGAGAGAATATTCAAAGACAAAATAAATTTACAAGTGGGCCATGTGATTTCAATATAGAGTCTAATTCCTTATCCTACCAAAATCAAAGTGTGGATTAAATATTTCTCCTTGTTTCCTCAATGAATTAATTGGGCATTGAACATCTTCAAATAAAAACATAGAAATAAGTTACCAAATCCACAACAAGTTGGATTAGAATGACTAATAGGAAAGACACAAGTCATAGAATTTTAATTTGGAAATTTAAAATTGAGCTTCAATCTTTCATGTAATTGAATCATAAGTTAACAATTCTAATTTTAGATCATGAAATATAGGAAAATATATGCAAATATAGGTGCAATAAATGCCTAATGATTGAAATATATGTGGGAATAGATAAAATAAAGATCAATAGGGATCACAAAATTATCATAAGATTAAGCTACTTATTGATATATGTGGAAAAGAGAATTTTCCACCCTTGAGATTGATGGGGCTTCAAGGATCGAATGACACAACACCATCTCACTTATACTACCGCTTTGGTGAGCTAGGGAGATTTAATTAAATTAAAGAAAAACTAAGCTGACTATAATGCGATAATCACAAATAATGAAAATAAACTAAGGATATAAGATGATAAAAATATTTAAACTACAAGAACATGGAGGGAAAACAACTGACACCAATTGGTAGGCTTTGTGAGCTCTTTGTATAGGATGCTTGCACAAGGAAAGCGCAACACACATGCATCATATATAAATAAGGCATAGAAAGTCTACCAGGAAGCTGCAAGGTGATAAAGTAAATGAACAAAAAATAAACTAAGCTACATATGATTGATAGAGAATATAAATAAGTTGAGAAACAACTAGTCTAACACCAAAAGAAAGGAGAGATCTCATAGCCCTTCAAAGGAAACTCCTAATGCACCACTTTGATCCAATCCTTAAAACTGCATACACAACGATAAGAAAAATGTTGGGGCTATTTTTTTAGAGGCCTACTGAAGTCAGATCCCTATTTTGGTGTTTCCACTGTTGATATTGTGGCGAATGATCATGTAGTAGGTGTTGATATTGTGGCGACATGTCTGGTAGTTTTTGAAGGTGAGGGGCGGTAGACTGGAACCGGAGGCTAGCCTGAAGGGCCAAAATTTTTTGGTGCTTTTTTGGGAAAGAGATTTGCTTTTTCAGGAAAAAGAAGACCGACATTCTAAAACCCTAAAATGGTCAATTTTAGAGGTTGCCCTAAAATGCATGTTATAAGCGTTTGAGATGTATAATGCATTGTAAGGTTGCGTACATTTTTGCTGGATAATAAGAAAGGTTGGATGGCTATGTAGGTGGACGTAGCCTAAGTTTTGGGTGAACCACGCTAAATCTATGTGTTATCTATGTTTAGTTTCTTTCTTCTATTGTTTTTGTGTATAACTATTTATTCTTATATTGTTCCAGTTCTGTCAAACCCTAACATCCACCTCTACAGATAGCCAAGGAATATATGATAGATAATCCAATACATGATAATGGATACAAGAATAAATGATAAGGATGATAAGATATGCTTGTATAAATTGAATGAGCAAGTGCAAGGCCAGAGATGAATCTCCTTCAAAGCCAAGAAGCCAGAGTTGTCTGTAATGAAGGTGAGAACAAGTTGCTACATAATTTGTGAATATTACCAATAAGTTTATGATTTAGTAACTAATAAGTGTGAGAGATCAATTCAAATTATCAAGAACATGAAAAATTGAGGCAAAATGAAGGTTTTAAGGGACCTAAAAGAATCTTGAACTCGATGGCCTTGTAAATGAGGTGTTACACTGCTAGAGAAAGAAGTTGTAATGCTCCAATGAACACCTTTTGTCTACAAATTCATGGGGTGAGTGCATGCCACACATATATCTCCTTGATGTACATGTGTCCTGATCCAAAACACTCAACATGGTGAAAAATTCAGACAAAAGGTGATGATTAGGCAAGCAATATTAGATGGAGGCTTAGGTGGAGATTTTTATTTGGCCAAAGTGGTTGCACCATGCAATGTGGAATTTCATGGGGTGAAATTTATGACATTATAATATGTAAATGTATTACGACGTTCCACAAAAATAGGAACTAATATGGGTATGATAATTTTTTAATTACATTTTGCCCCTACTTTGAGGTGCATGTAAATCTAACAGGAGCATATATTTAAAATTTTATGGACATTATCAACCAACATACAAAGTAAATATTCTAATACTTCAAAAGGATATTTAGTCAAGAAGAAGTAATGAATCATTCTAGGATTCTTCAAATAGCTTGAGTGCTCCAAAGAATGTGCAAAAAATGAAAATTCATAAGTAGATTTTATCACATAGTTGAAATAGGCATACTATGTAATTTAAATTCAAATGTTTACTAAATGAGAATTACAATAGTGCATAGTTAAAGATTCCACATGTATGAGAAGTGAGATGATAATTCTCTACTCGATATGGCAATTGATTTGTCTCAATATGAACATGTAATAAGACTACTAAATGATGAAAAAATGTGATGACAAAATTGATATATCCATGTGATGTGACCACTAAATATGAAAATTAAATATAACATAGCTTGATTATGAACATGTAATGCAATCAAGGTCTATTAGATATGGTGACGAGATTTTGTGTAGCACAATTTACTATTTGAAATCTCAATCATAAGAGCATTGACAAGAATAACTACTCTCTTCAATTGACTACATCTAATGGATGCAATGAATAGGAGTAAATAAAAAACAATGTATGATAAATCAACAAAACAATTGAATCTTATATAAGTATGAAGAAAATATCATATCATCTAGCATTAAAAACATGTCACCATTAGAATCACATGACCTTTAGAAAACATGCATTGAAAAATTATCATGTAAGAACATCAATCATGTAACAAATATGCCATAATTAAATGATAATCATGTAAGCACATGAATAATGTAACAAAACAAGTATCAATATGTAAAGAGTTGTATGATCATAAAATTGTAATAAGTATCTAGACATACCACTTCCCTTGATAGAGGTAAATCGTGAAGTAAATATAGCACAAAAGGCTAGATAAGGATTATGTAGGCATATTGAGTGTGAAATTGAGCCAAAATCAAATTGAAAAGACATAAGTGACATGGATATAATCAAGTTTTGTACTCAATTCATACCGATATAAAAATCTCTTGACACAATGACTCTCCTGAGCATGCTATTTTTAAACCCTGCTTACCATCGTTGGTAGGGATTTTTTTGTAGGGCCCTCTACCCAACCCACATCGTACCAATATGTTTGTTGAGGCTATTGTGTTTCCCCCTTTGGTTAGAGATAGATCTTTTCTGTAGGATATTTCTATTGGATTGGGTCCTATTGATGGAAAAGATTATACTGTTGATGCATGTGGCTCTAGGGTTTCAAATCCTGCTATTGTTGAGGTTCCTATCTCAGGATTTGATGCTAGTGGTGATGCTCTTACTAGGTATTCTTCTGGTAGACCTACCCATGGGTTTTCTAGTGTTGTCAAGGTTGGGGATGCCCTCCAAGGCCTCTTTCTTCTATTGATGGAAAAATATTTTCTTGCATTGCCATATCTACTCCTCTTCCTCTCAAGGGGGAATTACATCCTCTTTCTTATACCAAGACCTCCCTTGTTGTGGTTTTTGGCCATGATGTGGTGGATAATGTGGATTTATACCAATGTTGTGGGTTGATGTGTAGATTTATAGTCCCGAGCCTTCAGCATATCTAATGGATGGGTGATGGATTCTTGGAAGTCCTTAATTTCTGTTAACATTGAGCTTTTCCCCTGTGCTAAGGGTTTTTTATCGCTTCTTTTGTTTCTCCTATTGACCGTGATTTAGAGTTGAGAAATTTGTGGGTTTGGGGTGTTCACTCTCTCTCAACCACATTAGAAAACCTCCTTCAACCCTCTTACTGAACCACTCAATGTGCATCTACTATGGGTTTTTCTTTCCTATCTCCCCCTTCATTTTTGGAAAAAAATATAATTTTGATGCCATTGGAACTCTATTGGCCACTTATTAAAGGTGGATGATACCACTTCATCCATGCAACTTTCTACCTTTTCAAGCATTTTGGTTGATATTGACATCTACATACCTCTTTTGGGTGATGTGGTTCTCATGGTTGGGGATAGGCCATGGACTCAATTATTGGATTATGAAGCACTTCCCTTTCGATGTTGATAGTACTTGATAGTACTTCTCTACTAGTCACTTGGAATGGATTATTATCTCTCATCTTGTAAAGGCACTGCCACTTGGTGGAAGGATGCTAATGGTGATCACCTGATTGTCTTGGCTTCCTATTTCTCCTTTGATGATTCTTCACAAGTTGACGATGAATCTTCCTAGGATGATGCTCTTGTTTCTAGTTTGTCTCCTTAGGCCCTATAGATCCTAATCCACATATTGTTGTTTGTGTAGACCCCTCTGGCTGTGTGGACCCTTCTCTTCATGTTTCTCCTTTTCTTCTCCAACCTTTGGCAGATGATGTGCAACCCTGTCAAATCTCCCCTTGTAATGAGAATCTCATGAAGAGGATTTCCCCACTTGCTCCCCCTTATGGAAGGGTTCCTAATGATAGTATTACTCAGAATATTGTTTGTTGGTGCAGGAAAGATCATTCTTCCTCATCTTCCCATTCTCTTCCCCATGTTGTGAGTGAAATGTCTACCCCCTCTCGATGTGGGTTACTAGCTTCTATGCTAGTGTGTTATAAGTGGTTTGTTTTGGCCTTTTTTTTTTTGTGGCTAGTCCTTGAACAAGTTGTATATGACCTTGTTGGTATGTCTTTGCAAGGGATAACACCCTTGTTTTGGTGCTATTATTATAAAAAACATAGATATAATTTTGAAATCATATTTAAATATAATCACTTTTTGATGATAAAAGAAACATGGCTTGAAGATGGAGAAGATAAAAATTGACATAGGTAGTTAATTAATATTTGAGAATCAATTTGTAACAACCCATAAGTTTTACCCAATTATCATATATTTTTTGATCTTGTTACAATTTCATTTCAAATTTTTAAAATGTCCATTCATCTATATAATCAAGCACTTATCTACACGGGATACACATATGTCTATATAGGTTAGGTATCCCTTTACCCTTCTAAGATAAAAATATATCCAAAAAAGATAGACATTTATCTATATAGGATAGATTGATGTTTTGGCTAGGGATTTAGACTCATGTAGATCAAATGGATAATGAGTCATGATTAGCCTCTTAAATGGCCATCTTTCTAAGTACTTTTTATTTTCTTTTCAACAGTTTATTTGCAAAGAAGATACATGGACTTACGGTTTATATGCATATTTTATATGTGTAAATACATTAAGTAGGAAAATGGATGATAGTAGGACATGGTATATTTGCAAACTGATGGATAGAAATGACATAATGCAGTAATTGTATATGCTAATGAATGATCCTTTTTCCTATGCTATGTTTGTGGGTAGTCTATATCCATGTTCCTTGCAAGAGTATTAATTAGAAATTAACACTTCCTTCCTAATATTAATGATGAGAATATGTATGTATCGAAGGTTGTGTGTGCATTAATAATTTTGCAAGGATCAGTCATGGCGTATTTAAAGATCAACATAATTATGTTGAAGAAGTCAAAGCCAACCATTTCTGCAAGATGCCATTATGTTGAAGAAGTCAAGCAAGCACTTGAGCAAGTTAAGGTGTTGCTGCAAGATATTTTCATAAGGAACAAGTCAATACAATTTTCTATTAAATGCAGTGCGCGGATCTAGAGCCCACCACATACTATATTTTGGGAGGACATATTCTTGATGAATGCTATTTTTGTTATGATAGATTATGTATCTGTAACGATCATTATTAATGGAGTGATCTTAGATTTAGGGATTATTTATAGTTTTCCTTTAAATAAGATGACTGTTGTAACTCTTGAGAGTTAGTTGAGTTAGTTTATTTTTTTGAATAGAAGCTGATATAGTTGTAATACTGTTTTATCTATCCAAGTGTATTTTCCATGAATGCACAGTTTGAGTTCAATTATTTTATCTTGATTGTGTTTCTATTCACTCATCCAAGGGGGCCCACTTGGTGAGTGAATTAATTTTTTAGAGTAGAAATCATTTCCATGCTTATTAAGAAGTAAAGTAGAACTCTGTTGTTCCTGCAGCCACTAGTAACAAAACTAGTAGACTGTTCTTGCAGCATAGGTGGGTAGAGTAGTTCCTATCTGTGATTACTTGTTTTCCCAGAGTAAGTGCATTTAATTGTGTTAGCATAGATTTATTGAAGCTCAAAGCATTTCAATTTTATAGGATTAGTCATGAGGATCAAGAGAGTTTGAAGCATATACTTTACAGATGCTATTCCAAGTTTACGTCCTTGGTTGATAATTAAATGAGACTGAATGATCTAATTAGAAACCATTTAGGGTGTCCAATCCTGAAATAAGAATTCCAATGCTATGGGTTTCTAAGACAATTGTTTAGCCAAGCATTTTTGGCATCACTGCCGGGGATGGTGTTAATTCAAACCTACTTTGGTGTTCATGTTCCCAGTTTTCATAATTTAGGACTGAGTTTAAAGTAATCCTTTTATTCATAGAAGAAGATATCCTCATGGTAGATTCCTTCTTTGCAATAACTAGGTTGAACCATTTGACATTTTTAATTTCCTGAACTTGAGGAACCCCGAGTTGAGAGTGAAGAAGAAGAAGACCTATTTGAAAATCCATTTACTGATTCCCAAGGAGAAATATCTTTGCCATCATCCTTTGAAGGATCACTGTATTTGCATGACCTTTTTGTTGAACCTGAGTATCAAGACAACCCATTAGCTCTTGTTATCTATCATCCACAATAGCCAGGTCCTCTTCCAAGGATGACTCAACCTACCTTTCCTTTCCCCATTCTTCCTCAACATGGTAATCATAATCTAAAAAGCATACCAGCCTCTACACTTCCAAAATTTTATGGCCTTATCACTGATGACCCTGAAACCTTCCTTTTTGAGTTTGATATCCTCTGTAGTAGTTATGATTACACAATTAATGCCCATAAGCTGAAATTGTTTCCATATACTCTTAAGGAGGTTGCTTTAAGATGGTTCATGGGGTCAGGTGCCAATGCTATAGAATATTGGGATGCAACGAGAAATATGTTCCTTTCTAAATACAAAGAGTACTGTAGGGGTCATGATTTGAAGGGAGATGAAATTTTCAAAATGTCACAAAAGGAGGATGAGACCTTGGAAGATTATATCTCAAGGTTTATGTTTAACCTGCAGCGCAACACTCAACATCAGTTGAATGAGGAGTAAAAAAAAAATCTTTCCTAAAAGGTGTAAATGATGGAAGTATTGAGGCCTTAGACCTTATGGTGGGCAGAGACATCACTCAGAAGAACTGGGCTGACATAAAGAATATATGTCTAAACTATTCAAGGGCTACTGTGAAGAAAGGAAGAGGAATCAAAGATTTGCCTCATAAGTCCAATGGTTCAGGAGTATCTAAGATGGAGTTGTCCAATCTTCTATCTGATTTTGAATGGGACATCATCAGTGACATTTCTACTTAGATGGACATCATGCAAGCAAGAAGGAAGAAGGAAGACACCGAGGCTATGTTGGCTGAATTTTGTTCTCATTGCAGAGAGAAGAAAAGGAATTGTAAGTGCAAAACAGTTGCATATGTGTACACTATTTCAATGCCCACCGAATTTAAAGCTATATATGAGGAGAATGGAGAGGTTTTATACATTTCTAAAAGACAACCATGGGCTCAAACACAAGGTATGCCTCAAGACCCCTTGAATAATTTTGGTTATGGTAATAGTAGTCAATGGAAAATCCAAAAACCTCAAAATTATGGCCCTCAAGGACATAATTGGAATTATAATTGGTCTAACCAACAACCATAGTATAAAAAAACCTATCAAAAACAACCTCCATTTAACCCATACCAACAACAATTTAACCAATATTAGCAGCCACAACAGAATAACCAATGGCAACCACATGGTAACTGCTGGAAAGTGACAATGCAAGCAATTGTTATTTTGTCATTGCTGTCAAACCTTGAATGGTGAGACTATTGTTATTTGTTTGAGTAACATATCTATTATTGATGGAAAATATTTAACAAGAAGACCAAGTGAATGGTTGAGTTAAGGAAAATAAAAGGGTACTTGATCAATTGGCACTCTGGCAAAGCAATTAGTTGTTTATCTTTCGAAGACAATTTTTCTGGCTGTTCTGTGTCGAGCAAAGTTGCTTGTGCTGAGAAAAGTTTCTTGTGCCAAGTAAAGTTTCTTGTGATGAGAAAATTTGTTTAATGCCAAGCACCAGTGAAATTGCCGAGTGAAAACAGTGATGTTGGCCGACTTACAGTAATTGGATTAATGATGAGATTTGAGATCTCTGGCCGACTTAGTTAATTTTATTGGGATATGTAATGTCAATTAAAGATTGATCCATGTCATTTAATGGATGGGTAACCATAATTAATGCATGGTTTCAAGATTTAATTAGAGACTACTTTGGAGAAGTAAATGTAATGCAAAGATGGGATGATCCATTGGATCTGACCTAATCTAAGATCTACGATCTTGTTTAAGCAACAAAAGATTTATCTGACCTAAATAGAGAGGTATATGATAACCTCAAGGGGGTTATTCATTGAGTATGCTGAAGTGTGCTGCTGAATGAAAAGTGTGGATGTGTATGTAAAAGGTTTGCGTAGCAGAGAAGGCTGAATACAGAAGCAGAGAGTTGCATGTGTGATTGCTTGATGGATTTCCAAGCAGATCAGAAGGTTGAAATGACAATGTAGGCTATCCAATAAGTTAACATCAGAGCTATAATTGGATCTGAATTTGCAAAGTAAGTTGTATGTATCAGATCACAACTGTTGATTACTTTCTAACCATTGTATCAGTTAAATCCTTTAACAAGGTTGACCT
>MU223986.1:1522780-1556786 GCA_018584345.1 Thuja plicata | reverse complement strand
ATGTATTGAAAATCCTCTAACAAGGTCGCACTTAACAGTGTGTTTGTAACCTTTAACAGGGTTGGCTCCTAACAGGGCTCACTTCAGAAGAGTGAAAATTTGGGGTACCGGTCCCAGTGGTTTTTTCGCTTAACAGGGTTTCCACGTTAAAATCCTTGTGTTATATGTGTATGGTTTATTAATTTAGTGCTTTACATTCTACATATGCATTTAAGGATTGACTGGTATACTCTGCATATTTACTGAGTATCGGTAAATACAGTTTATTGCTTATCGGTTATCAAGGAGAATAAGGACAGACAAGGTAAACTGACAAACAGTTATTTGTTTAAAGTAATTCAAAGGCATGCATCTTGTTGGGACTTAATAATTTGAGAAGTATTGATTGGTGGATTAAAGTTTAAATTGGATATAATTTGAGGCCACTGATTCAGCCCCCCTCTCAGTTATTACTAACATTTTTATACACTGATCATTCAATAATCAAATACTTGACGAACAAGCCTTCCATCTCTGGCAGGTTAGCAAGATGGTTACTCCTTATGCACGAGTTTGATGTGACAATCATTGATAAACTAGGTAAATCTAATGTGGTGGCTGAATTCTTATCTAGATTACAAGTTCCATATGATCCTACAAAAATTGATGACAACTTCCCTGATGAGCACCTATTCTTTGTTGATACTTACAATCCATGGTATGCTGACATTGCCAACTACCTTGCTACAAGAAGGACACCACCTCATTTATCACCTAGAGAATGTAGACTTCTGGTTGATAAAAGCTTCAATTTTTCATGGATCGCAGGATTTATGTTTTACACAGGTCCCGATCAAGTCACCAGAAGACGTGTTCGCAAAGATGAGACTTATGACATCCTTAGGGATTTTCATGATGAGCCGTGTGGTGGCCATTTTGTAGGAAAGAGGACAACAGACAAAATCTTGACAACATGATACTATTGGCCTACCCTCCATAAGGATGCAGCTAAGCATACAAGGTACTGTGACCAATGCCAGCGAATGGGATGCCCAACCAAGTCAGATGAAATGCCCTTGTAGCCTCAGATGGCGGTGATACCATTTGAAAAATGGGGCACCAATTTTGTTGGACCTATCGAGCCATCTTCTCATGGTAAGTCATATATCTTAGTGTGTACTGACTATGAAACAAAATGGGTAGAAGCTAAAGCAATGCAACATACCATAGATCATAAGATAGAAAAATTTCTATATGAATATATCTTTACCAGGTTTGGAGTACCTCGCGAGATAGTAACAAATCAAGGTGCATAGTTTACTTCTAATCTTATTATTGAGTTGATGCATGAATACACAGTGAGGCATGGTAAATATTCACCATATCATCCTCATGCCAATGGCCAAGCGGAGATAAAAAATAGGGAGATTGAAGCAATCCTAACAAAAATAGTTTTTGTTCACAAGAAGGACTAGGCTACCCACCTTCCTAAATCCATTTGGGATTATAGAACAACTTGGAAAATAAAAACTAGTTTTACTCCTTTTGAACTAGTTTATGGAAAATCTGCATCTATGCCTATCAAGTTTCAACACAAGACTCTTAGGATGACATTGGAATTAGAAATTGACCTTACTAGGGCACATGAAGAAAGGCTATTGCAGCTAAATGGACTGGATGAGTATCAAAAGTCTACACTTCACAATAATGAATTGATTCAGAAGCAGCGGAAGAAGTGGCACGAAAAATTCATCAAGGACAAGAAATTTTCCGTTGGTGATTGGGCCTTGCTATATGATTCACACTATCAACATACCCCAGGTAAATGTTAGACATGATGGCTAGTAACTTATGAGATAGTTTCCATTTTTGACAATGGAGCACTTCAACTGTCTACTATTGATCCCGTATGATTCAAATTACTTGTCAACGGTCATCACCTCAAGATCTATCACAAGCCCATGAGTCACGTAGACTTCCTACATTAGTTCCAATAACACGATGACAAAAACACTCCTACAATAGAAGCATCTGGGTCTTCCTCCCAATTTTTCACTAATCCTTGATTTCTATCAAAGATTCCATAATAAACGTTTCACTTCCTGTGAAATTATTTCTCCGTAATAATAATTCACCTCACCTCCTCTCTCTACCATTTTTTCTGCACCATTGTATCACTCCATCAATGCATGTCACATTTCAAAACACTCTTCCTGCAATGCTTAATAGGTTAGTGACACATACCTTTCTTCATATATTATTTTATTCATTTTTTTATTAGGATTAAGTGTTCTTTTGATTTTTACTCTTGCACGCCCTGGCCTGGTGGGACGTCCCATGCCTTAAACTTAGTTGGGGGGAGGGATTATTTAAATTTTTCAATTTCACACATTAGCATGTAAACGATGAATATTTATTTCTTGTCTTTTCGAGATGAATTCTGTCATGTGTTAAACAATCTGTCATCCTGTGATTGGGTCATCATGATTGAAAGGAATTAAAAAATATTAAAAGCTGAAGTTTAATTAATGATGATATGTTTGTGTCATGTTTAGGGTGGCAGGCCTTAACACGCGTGAAGGTATTATGAAATATCATTCATTAAAATACTTTTAATTTCCTGGAAGTAAATGATATTCTGTACTCTGTTGTTCTCGTCTGCAACACTTTGAGTCCATAGCATATTCCATTTTTAGCTTCTGTAAAGATTTTGCAAAATTTTTCTATCTATAGCAATGGGGGGTGATCTTTAGAGGCATGAGCCATCAGATCAAAAAGTTTTACTTGGAGATCCATCTAGCTGTGAAATGTTCTGAAGGAAAGGGTGGCTGAATTACAGTCTGAGCCTCAATGGTTTTGATGAAGAAATTACTCTACAATTTTTAAACACTCTGCATAATGGGTTCGCAGTGGTGAAAGGGTTGAGAATTGAGTTCACAGAGGATATTTTGGTGGAAGTAACAAGGTTTCCGTAGGAAGGTAAGGAATGGTCTAAGGACATTGATTTATGCTCAGCTAGGGCACAATTCACCTTGCATGGTGATCCATGGTTAGACATTGACAAAAAGAAAGGCACTTCAAGGATATCATTTCCCATGGATTACATTCAGCTAGCTACATTTATCATACATTAATTTACCTGTGAAGGGCGCTACAAATATCTTCACAGGATACATTTAAAAATCCTGAGCGAACTCCACCATGACAAAAAACCGGTAAATTTACCTAGCTTTTTGTTTAATATTGTGAAAAAACAAGCTTCTTTAGTTCAATTAGGAAAAGATCAGTCTGTTTTCCATCATTGCTTAATTAAATTAATTATGGAAAGAGAATTGAATAAGAAATTGATAGGAACTTGGGATGAATTCTTAAAAATAGATGAAATAGTACCTAGAATGGTCGACCATAGAGGCCAGGGGGTAAGAAGAAGGGTGAACACAACAACATGGATTTGCAAAGTAATTCAAAGAGCATAAGCCATTTCTGAAGCCTCTTCCTCTAACCCTAAACCAATTAGGAAGAGATCTTGTGACATTAGTACTCCTATTTCTAGTAGGAAGAAAGGTAAAAGAAAGGAAGCCGATGTTATTCTTGACACCCCACCTTCTGTGAAAACTAGGTCTGCTTCCAAGAGAGACAAAGATAAAAGCCTAGAAACAAAGGAAGTAATTCCAGAGCAGCATCCCAACAATGAGAATTTTAGTGACAAAGCTAATGAAAGCTTTCCCTCATATGAGGAAGAAACGCCAGAAGAAACTCCTATAGCAACTATGGAGGAGGTGTCCACCAGCAAGAGGAAACACTCTTTCCAAACCCCTGCTAGAAAAAGTGCAAGGCTTTCCGCGAACATCACCAGGGATGATAAGTATCCTATTCAAATTGTGAATGTAGAATCCTCTGAGTCTATAGAGAAGTCCTCTTCTATGATAATGGTTCAGAAAAGTGCAGATAGTGATACCGTTTCCCATAATACGAATTTAGAAGCATCAGTTAACCCTAATGTTGACTATATCCTCATTGATATTGATGGATATTCTTAAGAGGCAAAGGAGTTTGTTGATAACTTTGTTGGGAAAGATATTATTGATGATTCATAAAACTTACCTTCTGATGAATTCCCTGAAATTAATGAGGATGTTATTGAAAAGGTGTTAGAAAAAATAAATAAGGATGGGTTGGACACACTGGCTAGAGTAGCTGAATCCTGTCAAGAGGATAATGCAATAAAAACTCTTTTTGTGTGGAAAGGGATGTCCTCCACAAAGGAAAATGTAATAAAAAACCCTCAGCTTGCACCAAGATGGATTGATATTCTTAATCAGGAACCCATGCCACCACCAGACCTATCTACACCCCTAACTGTAGGGTTGATCTTGTATCAGTATTTTGTATGGGAAAGGGCACAGTGGAAGATAGAAAAAGAAAAATTGAAATGGACCATTGATGGGAAAGCTCATCAATTGGAGAAAAAAATAGATCAAATTGTAGTGTTGGAAAGAAGGATTGTGCAGATAATTGAATTAATTCCAGAGGTTATGGCATGCAGATCACCATCACCGGTCTATGCTTTATTTTTTAAGGAGAAATTCATTAATTTCAAATTAACAAGGATTTTTGAAGGGCTGAATCTTTCTGTTTCAACACCTTATGAGTTCTATGATGCATTTCAATCAGCTCCCACGTGTTTAAATTTTTTTTTGTGTGAATTGTATTTGCATAATATTGTTGTACCAGATGACAGGGACTGGAATTCACTACTTTATGTGGGGGATGTCCAATTAAGAGCAGTAATGTCTTGGATGCAAAATGAGATAAGTAGGGAACATCAGACTTTACCTTACATGAATAGTGAAATAGAGACACCCTTGCTTATGAGGCCTGAAGTTCAACATTCCAGACAAACTTTTCTTGATTGGCTTTCAGTCACTGTGAATCTAAGTGGAGTCATCAAGGTTTATCCAGTTAGAGAGAAAGCATATACAGACTGGTATCAACACTCTTCACATGATATTGAGGATGCAATCACTGCTTGTAGGCATAGATGGGTAAGAATGTTCCATGACCTGAAGCTTAGAGAACCCCATTCTCCATAGAACCTGATTCTTGCCACTAGATGAGCTCCATGGTACATAATGTTGGGCAAGACACTGCTTAATTATTGGTTTCCGTTAATATTCCAACCACCTATTCTCTTGAAACCCTTACTAGTAGTGAATGAAAAAGCAGAGGATCATGATATGGCCAAAGAAGTCTAGAGATGGGAAATACTAAGGGAGAATCACAGGTACTTCAACTACATTTTTGATGAGTTAGGGGAGAAGATTTCCAGTGACCTGAGGCTAAGAGCCAGGATCCACAACTTTATGATTTCTAGGGACTAGCAATAGGATAGTTGGGGGGAATGATGAGCCTATTAAATGACCATCTTTCTAAGTAATTTTTATTTTCTTTTCAACAGTTTATTTGCAAAGCAGATACATGGACTTATGGTTTTATATGCATATTTTATATGTGTAAAGACATTAAGTAGGAAAATGGATGATAGTAGGACATGTTATATTTTATTAGAATTGATGGATAGAAATGAGAGAATGCAGTAATTGTATATGCTAATGAATGATCCTTTTTCCTATGCTATGTTTGTGGGTAGTTTCCTTCCTGTAGTCATGTGCCTTGCAAGAGTATTAATTAGAACTTAACACTTCCTTCCTAATATTAATGATGAGAATATGTATGCATCAAAGGTTATGTGTGCATTAATCATTTTGCAGGGATTAGTCATGGCGTATTTAAAGATCAACATAATTATGTTGAAGAAGTCAAATACAGTCATTGCTGCAAGATTCCATTATGTTGAAGAAGTCAAGAAAGCGCTTGAGCAAGTTAAGGTGTTGCTGTAAGATCTTCGTATGAGCAAAAAGTCAATATAGTTTTCTGTTAAATGCTGTGCGCGGATCTAGAGCCCACCATGTACTATATTCTAGGAGGACTTATTCTTAATGACTGCTATTTTTTTTATGAGACATTATGTATCTGTAACGATCCTCATTAATGGAATGATCGTAGATTTAGGGAGTAGTTGTAGTTTTCCTTTAAATAAGATGACTTTTGTAACTCTTGAGAGTTAGTCAAGTTAGATGTTTTTTCTGAATAGAAGCTGATATAGTTGTAATATTATTTTATCTACCCAAGTATATTTTCCATGAATGAATAGAATGCACAGTTTGAGTTCAATTCTTTATCTTGATTGTGTTTCTATTCACTCATCCAAGGGGCCCCACTTGGTGAGTGAATTACTTTGTTAGAGTAGAAATCATAATTTCCATGCTTATTAAGAAGTAAAGTAGAACTTTGTTGCTCCTACAACCACTAGTAATAGAACTAGTAGACTGTTCCTGCAACATAGGCGGGTAGAGTAGTTCCTATCTGTGATTAGTTATTTTCCTAGAGTAAGCGCATTTACTTTTGTTAGCATAGATTTACTAAAGCTCAAAGCATTTCAATTTCATAGGATTAGTCATGAGGATTAGGAGAGTTTGAAGCATATACTTTGCAGATGCCATTCCAAGTTTACGTCCCTGGTCGATAATTAAATGAGACTGAATGATCTAATTAGCAACCATTTAGGGTGTCCAATCCTAAAATAAGCAGTCCAATGCTATGGGTTTCTAAGACATTTGTTTAGCCAAGAAAGTCACTCACTAAAGACTACATTCCCTTATTGGTTGTGCATTGCAGCTATCATCTTTTAGGAATATATATAACAAAATTTATAAAGTAAATGGTTCGAGTCTCGCCTCATAATTTAGCCTAAAGCCTTAATGAGTAAAGTAAATCCATTTGGATTTTTTGCGTACATAATGAATTTGTTTTATTCTAAATTTAATTTTGTGGTGCACCTTTAATTTAGTTATTGATTCGTTTACAAGTTAAGTTGAGAAATGATTTATTCAAATTTTTACATAAGAAAATTTAATCTATAGAAAATATTTAACCTCACACCTAAAAACTTATGTACTAGTGACCTGCTTCATTTATCACACTACCTATATTACCCATTTCTAAATGGGATGAATGCGTATTATATATGTAGTTGGATGAAAGTACAAATTTGTGTCACACTTTTATAAAGGAAATGGCCAATACAACAAAAAAGGTTCAACTTCGAGTGCATAAAAGTGATGTTTTTGTTTTGAATTTCAAATGATGTTATCTAATGAAATGTTGAAATATTCACGAAATTTATGTCTGTTATTTTAAATTTTTTGATATATTTTAAGGTAAATTTTTTTTGCTAAAGAATTAAGAAAAACCAGTCAATCAGTGCCACCAAAAAATGAAAACAAAGTTATTTTCCCTATTTTTCTATTTTCCAAATCAATAACAATAATATTAGTGACATGTTCGGATCTTGACTAGCTCTACAAAAGAGCATTTTTAGTTTTTTGAATAAACTCATTTTGATTGAAGAAAAATTCAATGGAATTGAAATTTTTTATAAATTCTAAAAAATTATGACGTGGCTGCCAATTAAGCATCTACACAGATAGTTTCGGGCGAAACAATTTTGGGTGAAACTATTTCAAGTGAAATAGTTCTAGACGAAATTGTTTTTGATGAAACTGTTCTAGGTGAAACAATTTTACAATAAAAAATTTTGTGGGCCATATATAGGCCACATGGTTTTGGTTGAAATTGGTTTTACCAAAATCTTTTGGTCCAAAAATATTTTGATAGAAACATTTTAGTTGGCCTAAAATGTGACAAGTTTGTGCTTTTACCTACTTTTAGTTTCTAATATGTGTTTTATGTAATTGTACAAGTAGGTAAGTAACCCCTTTTAAGGTCTCACTTCCACATATAATTCTTCATCACTTGTCACACGTTGAGACTCAAATAATTTGTTGAGCCTTTTTTCTTCAACTCATTTCCTCTTATATCCTTGTGAGTTTCCATTTCAAAGTCCTTGTCAATAGCTGATCTAATATACTTCATAATGGTCATCATGTTATTTTCTTGTGGTTGTGATCCCCTCTCCCCTCTTATCCTTGATCATTTTCCCAAGTTGAAAAAGGTTAAAAATTGGTTAAATATGAAGTCAATATTTTAACCTTCCATCTACCCTCATACCCCTTAATCCCTAACTCCCTTTCATTCTCGTCACCTCCAAATCCTTCTTAAATCCTAAACTAATAAGTCCTTTTCTTATTTCTCTATCACTAAACCCTCTACCTATCTAACATTTTGTCATTTGTCACCCTTGAACCTTGAACCTTGAACCTTGAACCCTTGAGCTCAATATGTAGAAGGTTTGATTAGATTCTTTTTAATGGAATTGCTGATTTTCTCATTTTTCATAGGCTACGCATCAAGTGTGAGGGTGTGACCTAAAAAATATTGGTTACTGATGTTCATGATTATCTGTTTACTCAGTATGAGGCTAAAAGCTCACTGTTGCTATTATTTTTCCATCCCACTTGCTCATTTACTACTTTTGCATGAGGCAGCTTGTAGGCCAAAGAATCATGACCAATAAGATTAGAATTATTCAAGGCCACAAAGGTTTCAATGTTTTTTTTTTCACTTGGCTCAGGTGTAAGCCTGAGATTTGTTATTGTTTGTGGAATAGGTTATTCTATTAGTGATACAAATGTATTTGCATTGAGTTGTTAAAATAAATCAATGTATTTAAGAAATTTGATTGTGGGAGTTTTCTAAATAATATGATGTAAAAATCCTATAAATTTGTAATATATTTGATTAAAAAATTAAGCAAAAGCACCTATCTATTTTTTTAATTATTTTAACTTCTTATCTCTCCCCATATTCCTAATCCAATTATGCCTATCCCTAAACTTTTTTTTCCATTTCATTTCGGTTTGCTTGGGCATTTCCATCAATTTGGCAGTTTCCTCTCTAGTGGCACACTCACTGTTATGAGGCTTCAAAGTATTAGAGGGCCAATTTGAGAGCTTGAAATCCATTTTTATTGTTATTGACCGAGGCTTTGTTTTTTTGGTGGGGCTATATAATCATTCTTCTCACACTTTGTTGGCCATGAGCATTATCGCCACAATTCATATTTAACCTGATTTTATTGAGCACTGTTTCAAGATTAGAGCCGATCTAAGGAGAAGTTGTGCCTAGATTTCTTGAAAATCATGCCGCTAAGTTCTCAAAACCAATGTTAAAGAGCCACCAAAACCTCCATAAGACCATTGAACAATTGGGAGCATTACAGATTCATCGTGAGAGGAATCATCACAAGTTGCTCTTATCTGGAGATAGTTTCATATGATTTTGGGTGGTTATCCTGTGTATGTGTATGCATAAGAAAAATGCATCAAATTGCTCTTGATTACATGCTATGATGAAATTCATTGTGTAATTGGAGCATATGCTAAAAGAACTTTATTGAGTTCACTTCAATGAGAGCTCATTGATAAATTTTACTCCAAAGGAGGATTTTGGAGAAGGTTTGTATGTTTTTATTTATTGTTTAGTTATAGTTAGTTTAATGTCTCAAAATATGTTAGAGATATTTTTTTCCAAAGTCAAGGTCCATGCATAGGTATTAATTTGGGGTTGTAGGTTATATTTTAAGATGTCTTATTAGTAGTAGAAATGCTAATATATGTAGTATATGCAATGTTGAGTTTATTTAGTATATGTAGAGTTAAGTTTACTAAGTCAAATCGTCTAATTTGAAATAGGGGTTATTTTGTCAAGCTATTAATTATCATGTTATAAAGAGTGTCTATATAAACGTATGAGCGTCAAAAATAAAATTTTCTAAATTATAATTGGAGTGTACGATCGGTGGTATTCAACACTCCTCGTAAAAAGTTCATATTATGGAGGGGGGAGCAAAAATAAGCCTCAAAAGCCAAATATGCTAAGTAGCCAACATACTGGAGGATGAATGCATATGAGGATTGAGGACATTCATCAACCTCTTGTCAGTTACTAGTGACACACTCATGAAATTGTTTTAGTGACAAAACAAGTTGTTCCAAAATGAATGAAGCCAAGAACAATTTCTAGGTGGAAATGACAACCGTCTCGTATAATTCATGTTTAGAGTGGAAATGATCTACAATGGTGGATGTATACGTGACATTGAGGACTTGGTTCTCAACCTTTTTTATATTATGATTGGGTGTGTATGTCCCCAATCAAATTTCTTAGTTGTTAGTGAATGGATGTGTTTGTTCCCATTCATGACGTAGTGAAGTGATTGGAAGTGTTTGTCCCCAATTACGAGTTGGTGATTATGTTTGGACGTGTGTGTCCCCAATCATAATTGTTGTGAGCAGAAGTGTATGTACCTATTCATACCCTTGATCTTGGATATATGTGTTTTTCCATATCAAGATTTGATGTAAGACCTTGGATATATGTGATAGTCCCTATCCTTAGTTCCATGGGTAGAAGTGTTTGTTCTTATCCTCGGATGAGAGTATAGTAAGCATAGTGAAGCTAGTTACACTACTACTACTCATACCCTATATTGTTTGGTGAGCTACTGTGTGTGGTCATCAAGTATTGGGATATATTTTCACCCCATATTTACACTAAGGTGGGGTGTTGGGATTTAGTGTTCACATCTAGGTGTTGGGAATATTAGGATGCATAAAATAATAGTTTAGGTAGGTTTGCTATTGTTTATTGAATAGGTTATGCTATTAGTGGTATGAATGTGTTTGCATTGAGTTGTTAAAACAACTCATTGTATTTAGGAAAGTTGGTTGTGGGAGTTTCCTAAACAATAAGATATGTGAATCCTATCAATTTTTAATGTATTTGATTGAAAAATTAAGCAAAAACACTTATCTATTTTTTAATTATTTTAGCTTCTTATCTCTTCCCACGTTTCTAATAACTTATTTTCAATTAGATGGCTTGTGTTATTCATGTTTGCATTATGTTTAGGAGTAAATAATTTTTTTAATGGATCATGAAATCATGCCACCTTGCATTTTTTTCCACGGTCTTATATCAACTTGTACCATCCTATAAATTTAGCATCCATTATTGGTGGCTTTAGGACCAATTAGACCCCATTTTAGTGATTTAAAGATCCATATATCTTTATGCTTGATTTCTCACATCTTTCATTTTCTCTCCCCGATTTTTTTTCACACTTCATAAGACCCAGACCTACTTTTAAATTAACAATGCTGAGACTAGGTCAAACAAAGCCAGCCTTTTCCTAGACAAGGTCAACCCAAGTCGTCCTTGTCCTTGAGAATTGAATTCAAGTGGATTCCGGGCCCAATGCAGAGGTTTTTCTTCCTGATCTTTATTTGTGGTTGACCCGATAATATTGAATCCCAAAATAAGTATAAAAGAACATCATGGCCTCTCATTTTGACATCGATGACTATCCATTTTATGTGCAAGCAATCCATTATTTTGATGATTTCAAGAGCAACTGAAATCAAGCTAATTGAGGATTTGGATTCAAGATTTGAAGGAAAGCATCCAATTAAAGATTTCCAATTCTCTATCCATTCAAGAAAAGGCAATATTATCTCATTGATGCAAATTTCTCTCCCATGATGGCCAAGTAGAGGAATTCTCAAGCAAGCAAGAAGATCCATTCCTCTTCTCCATTCAAGATTTCAAGCTTACACTCATTCAAGATCTAGGATTGGAAAGTGTATATCCATGCATTTGTGAAGGCATCCTTGGTTCTACAACAAATTCTAAACATAAATTTCAAGCATCTTCATGGATTTGACTGATTTCTACATCCATCCATGAAAGTTTTTCATGCAAGGTAAATCTGATATTTATCTTGTTTACATTACTTTCCTTATGCAATTTATATTTCATTTCAAGGTTGATTCCTATACAGGGGATTTACCAAGGAAAGCCCTTCCCACAACCTTTTTCCCCTTCTTGTATGTAGGAATAGGTTTTCAGAGTTTCAGATCCAAATTTTGGGAGTTATAGAACCAGTGACAGATCCTTCACAAATTTCTTCAGATTCAGAGTCTCTAGGACAAGGTCTACTTTTCTGTATAGGGTTGAATTTGGTCAACACTGTCCTTTGGATCTAGAATTTTCATAGTTGGAAGTTACAGGTGTCGGAGTGCCAGATCCAGAACCATTTTTGATTTTGACAGTTCTGCGACAGTTAAAACCAAATCAAAACTTTATTCCTCTTCTCCTAGCTTCAAGGTGAGTTCATCCCTCCTCTTTTCACCTTGCACTTAATTTTTATTCATCAAGTCTGATATCACATCTTTTTAATTGTCTTTTTATTTTTCATAACATTAATTCCTTCCATATATTTTCATATCATATACATTTTTACATTAAAGGAACCCATCTCCAAATCATACTCCATCCTCAAATCTATATCTTTCATTATCCCGTGCTAATCTAATTCGGGTTTGAGGGTGAGCCTTTGGGGGTGTTACTAATGTATCATATCCCCTCCATCCATTTTATTTGGTGAGTGATCTTCCTCCATAAGATTTCTCACCATTTCATATGATACATTTTGGTGAACCCAACTTATGACATTTCCTCTTTGGATCTTGGTGTTAGATTTCCTTTGCATGCGTATAGATTCCATTCTAATTTTTGGTGTTATATTATATCTTTCATTGTCATTAAATCTCTAGATGTACCTTGTATGCACTTTGTTAGTCAATATTTATATTGCATGCTTAAATTTGATAGTTGAATTTGTTTGGATTGCATATTTCTTTCAAATTTCCTTGCATTTCTCTATCCTTTCAGTCCCTTGCGCATGATATTTGTCACTTTTAGTCCAACCTATAGTATTTCGGTTAGAAGAAGCCATAAACTTATGGGTTCCTTTAATCCTGAACCCTCCTTTCCTAGGAAACTTGATGAGACTAACATGCATCTTAGTGATCCCAATTCTATCACGGAGAATAACTCTTCTCATTCTTCTCATGCTGAAGATGAAGCATTAAGGATTCCTCCTTCCGAAGTCCACAAAATTTCCCATGAATTTGATAAGTTTTAATAATGGCTAGGTCAAGAAAAAAAAATCTGGAAGATCTTTCCGTTGTAGAACGCTTAAGAAAAATTATTCACAATGATGAACATGGTATTAACATATTGCGTAGCATTTCTCATCTTATTGAGGCCAATGTTAAATTTCTCATCTTATTGAGGCCAATGTAAAACCCATTAGGGATTGTGCTCAAGATTTATGCTTTACTCCACCCACTATAAGTGTTGAGACCTCTTTCCTATCTCTACTTCCATTCCTAGTGTGTCCACTTACGCTCCACGTATCATCACAACTTCAATTCAAAATCTCAATCCTACACATGTGAGCCTTCCTAATCCTATTGCTCCTTCTATTCATTCAAGTATTCCATGTGTTTCATTTCCATCATCCATGACCACTTATCATAGTGTTCCTTTTTTATATTTAACCATTCCTTCAATTTACAACAATGTTCCTAACATTTCTCATGTTTCTCCTCCTACCATTCTTTCTACCGATTCTACCATTAATAACTTGTCTCAAACCATGTATTCTTTGCAACAAAAAATAGCTTCCTTGACTCAATCCAAGTTCAACATTCCTACTTGTGATATTTCTAGCCCCTTGTCTATGGATATTATTCATGGTATTATCCTACAATGCATTAAGATTCCTCATATTGACACTTATAATGGTAAGGGTGATCCCATGACTCATGTTAAAACTTTCCAAACCTTGTGTATTTATTTCTCTCACAACCATAGGTTCATTGCAAAGTTTTTTACTAGAACCTTTCAAGACAAAGCCTTGCAATGGTATTGTTCCTTGCCTCCTTATTCAATTGATTCCTTCCAAAAACTTGCTAATGCTTTCATTGAACAATTTCAAAACAACATTAGTCCTAAAATATCTCTAACTTATTTAATGCATTGTAAACAAGGTGTTAATGAAAAATTTAGTGATTTCATTGGTAGATTTAAGCATTTGCATGCACATATTTCTTATCTTGTGCCTGATATTGATGTGCAATGCATTTTTATTGCTAATTTACAAAGTAACATTAGAGATAAGATGCTTTTTTCTTCTTCTAAATTCTCCTCTTTTCCTTAATTGTGTGCATTGCTTCATTATTTTCAACTTCAAGTGAGTCAATTTGAGATCACAACTCCAATTGCTTAAGTTCCCATTGATAAGAGTGATGCCACATCCAATTTCAACAAGTTTCAAAAACCAAACAATGACATCAAAATCATCAAATCATCCAACACTGTTGATGAACAAGTGGAAACAACATCCAAAGGTGTGGATCCTTTGTCATCTATTTTTAAACCTTCTTATAATTATACTCAGCTCTCTGAATCTTTTCATAATGTGATGTTGAAGTTAATTAATGCTAATGTTTTAACATTTCCTCCTATCAAATCCATCAACACGTTTAAACCTCAATCCAAATACTTTGTTTTAAAATATTTTTTCCAATATCATCATCATCCTGGTCATGCCACTGAAAAATGTTTGCGCTTGAAAACTATTATGCAAGATATTATTGATTCTAAGGCTATATCTATTGATGGTGAGCATGATCGAGGAAAAAATTCTGTCACACCTCCTAACCAAAACTTGAAAATCTACACCAATCCTTTACCATCTCATTTAACCAATATTATTGATCAACCCTCTTCTTCCCAATGCATTGAATATGATGAAAAAGTTAATGAAGCCAATCATGTTGTTAATCGAGTTGAGAAAGTCAAACCTAAACCTCCATCTTAGCGTTGAATTACCTTTGACCCTATTGAGACAATTAAAGAACCTGATGATCCTCTCTATATTTTCACAAAGGTTAATATCCTTCCTAGACGTGGTGCCCTTGTTGATCCCACTTGCAAGGTGAATGTGATAAATGAAGACCATCTTTACAATAAAAACTTATAAAAATATTTTTATGATAAATGTGATGTTATGATTCAAACTTGAATTGGTTTCCTTTATCCTTCCCATGGTTCCATTTCATTCCCTATTGAAGTTGGTGGTAAATATTTAGATGTTACCTTTATTGTCATTCCAACTTCCGATCAATTTCAATTCAAACTTGGTCTTCCTTGGCTTACCTCCATGCAAGCCGTGGACTCTCCTATTCATAAATGTGTTAAATTTCTTCATAATAGAGAAATCATGACTATTAATGTAAAGAATAAAATGATGATAATGCTGTTGATCTCCTAGATAGTATTTACAAACTAGATGTTGATATGTAGAAGAGACCAATGCCATAATTTAATCCTTTGCATTTAATTTGTATTGAAAGTATTTTAAGATTGTATTGAAATTAGGAATAAATATTAACGGAGTAAAATACCAACCTTACATCATAGAAGATCTGAAAATGTCATTTTCTGAAGCCTGTTTTGAGTTTTTGGAAAATCTGAGACCGGATCTGGAATAGAAACGTAGAGACGAAAAAAACCAAAAAATCTTTTTCCGTTCTGAGACAGTTCTGATTTGCACCCTCAAGTCAATGTCACCATTTGCCAAAATTTTTGATTTCACCCTAGGTCACAATCAACATAAAAATTCTCGGATCAAAATTCTATTTTCGGATCCTGAAAGTTTGCTAAAACGGGTATCCAGATCTGTACTCTATTTCATTGTTCCCAAACCTGTAACTCTCGAAACAACACCTGCAAATATCTAAAAAAGAGGGGTTTTGGGGTGGCTATATAGGGTTTTGCCTTAGTAAAACCCCCATTTTGGTGATCTCTACCTCCATGAATAGCCAAATATAGTAGAATGTATGTGTGTGTGTTGATTTTGGGAAAAGATTTGAATGTGTAATGTCAAGATCTAATCCTCTAGATTAAGAACCCTAACATGAATCGTAAATGAGAAAGCAATGCATAGATTTGAACGTGATAAAGAAAGCATACCAAGCCCCCAAGGCTAAATTACTCCTACCAAAATCACAATCCATAATTTCTACCCCATGATAATGTCCTTTGAATGCTTGAAGATTGAAAAGGGTGGATCCAAGAAGAAGGAAAGAAGGAAGATGTCTCTCTTGCTCGAAAGAAGATTCACAATGACTTGTCTACAAAAGTACTTGAATGTCTTAATGCATCATCATGTCTTGTCCTTCTATATCATCCTCTTTCTTCCTTGCTTCATCATCATGTCAAAATAATAATTGCATCATATCATCTTATGATTCTTTTTCATGTCCAAATGAAGGCAAAAGAGAGTGTTTATATAGAGATCTCAATATAGACCTCCTAGGGAAATGAAAGGGACCCAAATTCAAATTTCACATTGAATTATGGTCCAATTAAAATAAAAAACCAAGGAGGGGATGTATTAACCAAAATATCATGGAAAACACTTCCGCATCCGGACCCGGGGACCTATTTTAAGTTTTAGAACCCTGATAGGCTCCAAATTTGAAAGCGGGGACCATCACCTGATAGGGGTCAAGGATGACCTCAACCTCAACCTAGGTCAAGGTTGACCTCAACCTTGACCTAGGTGAGGGTCGAACTCGACCCTAAATTGAGGGTTCAGGCTGGTCACCTTGGGAAATCTATAGGATTCCTGGGTCAACTGGGGACCCAGGAAGGTGAGAAAACATATCAGGATGTTGGATAGAGGCCCAAAGGCCCAAGAGTAAGTGTGATGAAGGTTTAGGAGAGCCAATAAATATTTTCTATGCAAAAATATGGAATCATAGAAAGGGAGATTAAGGAGGTCCTATAGGACAGTAACCCCAATTTCACCTAGAAATGCAGAATCAAGTGTATGTGTATCCTAAATGTAAATCTAATGTGAACATGTACTAAACAAGGGTGATAAACCTACCAAAATGGAAGTGCTTCCATTTTAAGATGATACATTTAGCCCCCACTTTTTCTTAGGTATGACACTATGTGAATATGCAAGCTAAAGTAAGAAAAAATTGTAAAGTAAAAAGGATATAGCCAAGTCCTCAATGTGTATATTCTGCAAGAAACTGTTAGTATCCACAACCTGCAACACAAGGTTAATGCAAATCCAAAGAGAACATAAGCCTTACTAAGATGGTTTTTAGAAATGTATAGAGCCCCTTATGCCTTCCTATTTTGGCTTACTAATTCTGAAAGGTGAAACATGGTGATAAAGTTAGATCTATACATTGGATATGTAATTCATTGAAAAAGTCCTTTCCTAAACTATTTAGAAAGATTAAAAATCTTCCTAAACCTATTTAGGAGGCATAAAATATTTATAAATACTAAAAATCTTCCTAAACCTATTTAGGAGGTTAGGTATCTAAATCATGATTCCAATGCCACTGACGACACTGAAAACGGAGCTACCAAACTCAAGTTTTGATGAAAAGAGTGAATGCTTATCTAAAGGCATATAAGAGGAAATTCAAATTTGACCTAAGTAAATTCAAATGAAACCCTAAGAAAATCCTAAGGAAACCCTAATTTGAAGCTATAAATAATATGGAGAGAACTTACCTTGTCATTCTTACCATTTGCAGAGCTTGGAATTGAGGAGCAAGATGCCAAAGACAGAGGAAATTCGAGCGAGTCGCGTGGAGGTCCTGAGAGAGTGTTTGGCCAACGGACAACCACTGCATGAGGCAGGTGCCTTGTTTTTGGTGTTTTAATTGGTAAATTCCTATTTTTATAGGGAAGGTTGACCCTGACCCAAAAAGGTTGACCCTGACCCAGTTATGTCAACCCTGATGTTGGCAGGTAAACCATAACTGGGAAGGTCTAGTCCTTTCTGGGGGTAATGTCGACCCTGACCCAATAAGGCCGACCTTGACCCAGAAAGGTTGAACTTGACCCAAAAATGTTGACTCTAACCCAAAAAGGTCAACCTTGACCAGGTCAAGTGAGAATTTTAGTTACATGATGATAGATGACTGATACAGTGTTTGTTTGTGCTACAAGATTTGGTCCATCTCTGAGAGCATCCCTTTGGTGGGGTTCTATTAGCTGTTAAAGAGAAACCATTCAAGCTACAATATGAGGATATATAGTTACTGAAAGATGTGGGATTTTATTGGGTAGAAATCCTACCATAGATGAGGTTCCATTGGTCCATGATATTGGCCATGATAGAGAGATGGGATGAGGACACTTGTTCCTTTCATCTTCCATCAGGAGAGATCACGATCACATTGGAAGATGTGTATAGGATCCTACGACTTCCAGTCTGAGGTGAGCCTATTAGACCAAGAGTACAATGGGGTCCACTGGAGGTGTTTTCAAACAGAGAGTATTGTTTGGGATAGATACTACAGATGAGGACCCGGTCAGATCAAATCACCTTATCATCCATACTAGCAGGTCCGACACCTTTGGTACAGAAAGTAATTCTATGTATACTCTTATTGGTTGTGATACCCAACACAAAGGGTACAATTTTCATAGCACCCTTTATCAATCTTGTGCACAGGATGGAGGGTGAAAAAGTTGTTTTCTCATGGGGGCATAGCATGTTAGGCCATCTTTACCATGAGTTGATTCAGCTAGTGAGATTTTGGTGGGAGAGTCTTACGGTATGCACCTAGTTATAGGTTTGGATGTTTGAGAATTATGCATGTACTTGACCACATGGTGTTCCAATGATAGTAGATGCAAGCATATCGAGAGACTTTGCTTATCCACTAGGAGATGTCTGGAAGTATGGGGATATCCTCTTTTGGAGGGTACGCTTTGATCGTATACCAAGGGTGGATGTGATATGGAGACCATACTATCGTGGGATCACAGGATGGCCATATACTCGACACTAGTTGAGACATTCCTAGTAGCGCAAGCTACTATAGGGTCCAACTAGTCATGCAGTAATGCCATATTATTATGATAGAGTTATGAGGTAGTTTGGTTTGACACAGGGAGTCCCTCAGATAGTACCTCGATATGGGTATCTGACAAGATATTACCAGAGACCTGATGCCATACCTAGACCTACAGTAGTAGATATTTTTGATAGAGATATAGATGAGATTAAGGATATAGAGGTGGACCCTACCATATCTCATCCATGGGTGAGCAGAGAGTATATCAGATACTAGAGTCTATAGGGGACCTATCCCATCTTCCCTAATGACTACCCTATAGGTGATATAGGTATTTTAGAGAGGATGCATCGAGGTGGTGATACGCCAGAGGAGGAGGAGGAGGATCATAGAGATGAGGAGGAGCCCTTTCCTGAGGTAGATCCCATGGAGGAGGAGAGAGAAGAGGAGAGAGAAGATGAGGGAGCACATGCGATAGCATATGAGAGAGTGGAGTATATGCCCCCAGGTGGTAGTACTGGTGTGGATGATCAGGTGACCCATGCCATTCTATTGAGATCACGTCAACCTCCCCACACACACATAGAGACACCACCACCTAGACCTAGACACAACGAGCAAGGAGAGGGTAGTCACTCCATGCCCCCACCATCTAGATCTTTTGATGAAACCTAGGAGGGAGATCCAGGTATGATTTATGTAATTGATAAAAATATTTGAAGTAAAATTTTTGTTAAAAGAAGTACTAAAAGATAGATATGTTTGAATTCTACAGCTAGCGTAGTGGAGTGGAGGAGCTTTGTATCTGAGGTTTTGAAGGATACCTGTTTATCCTACCGACTACTAGCTAGCGAGAGAGAGTCCCTTATTGGACAGAGAGATCCTGGCTGACATGCCAATATTTTTGCATGTGTCCACCGAGAGTTGAGTTTGTGCAAAGAAAGGGAAGAGAGATTGATGGCTAACCTATAGAGAGCTCAGGAGTGCAGCCATGAGATGAGCATATCGAGGAGTCACACATGGAATACCATACCGAGATCTTCTGCATCACACCACAGGGCAGAAAGAGCTAGGAGCCACTGAACCTTAGAGAATAGAGATAGATATTGATAGCCATGGCATATGTGCCATATATGTACCAAACTCTTGGATATTCATATATGAAATTTTTTCTTGTCCAGTTACTTCTATGATTAATTACTTGTTCTTTTCATCAATACACAAAAACTTAACATAAAGAAAGAAATTAAATTAATGTATGAATGCATTCAAATCATATGACCTACAAAACAGACATAACCATTCTATAGGGAATACATAAATACATAAAGAAAAGTTGATGTATTAGGGATAATAATGTTTGAGATGCATAATATTAATAGGCTCCTTAAGGGGAACACAATTCATATCAGAAATCTTATAAGAACATGAAGTAAAAGCCTGAATAAACACAAAAGGTCCAAGCCAATTAGGGCTAAATTTCCCCTTTTCACCAGGTAAAGAATTTATATTCCTTTGATTTTCATATAAGACTAAATCACCTACCAAAAATGACCGCTCAATCACTTTATGATTGTACTATTTTTGAAGTGACTTATGATAAGCCTTAATATGTTCCAAAGCATTTATCTGTTGTTCATCCAACATCTCTAATTATTGTAATCGTTGTTCCCGGAAGGTATCTTTATCAATTATCCCATGGAATGAAACACATAAAGAAGGTATTTCTAATTCTAATGGGATAATAGCATCAGTACCATAAACAAGATTATAAGGAGAAGTACCCGTGGCAGTGCGGACACTAGTCCTATAAGCCCATAAAGTATAAGTAAGTTGAGTATGCCAATCTTTTGCATGCATATTAGCTATTTTCCTTAGGAATTTTTCAATAACTTTGTTCAATTCTTCCACTTGACCATTAGATTGAGGATAGTATGGAGTAGAAAATCTGTGTTGAATACGATATTTCTCCAAGAATTTCATGACTTCTTTATTTTTAAAGGAAGTACCATTATCTGAAACTATCATTGAAGGAATACCAAATCATTCTATAATATGATTTAGAATACAATCACAAATAAAATCTGTAGCAGTAGAGCAGAGAGGAATAGCCTCTACCCACTTTATAAAGTAATCGATAGCTGTGAGAATGAACGTATGTCCTTGAGAAGAAGCTGGTGAAATTTTTCCAATAAGATCAAATCCCCACATGCTAAAAGGCCATGGAGCAACTTGATTACGAAGCTCACGAGCAGGAGCATGAATTAAATTACTGTGTTGCTGACACTAATGACACTTCTTAACAAATGTAAAGGAATCTTGTTCCATTCTTTGCCAATAATATCCCATTCTAAGAAGTTTATTAACTAAAGATTCCTACCAAAATGTCCTCCACAAGAACCATAATGAGCTTCTGCTAAAGCTATCGGGACTTCGGTTCTGTTGAGACATCTTAATAAAAAACCATTATAAGAATGTTTGTAAAGAGTATCACCCAAAATGATATATTGTGCGACAAGCTTCCTAATACGGTTACACATGTTCCTTGTTGCTGATTTAGGGATTGTATTGTCTTTAAAAAAGTGAAAGATATGCGAATACCATTCATCCAAATGCAAGTTACAACAATCAACATTAAGCTTATTAGAAATTGCAGGTTGTTTAAGAGTATGTATAGTAAATGGAAAGTCTTCAACATTATTATCAAGACACACTAAGGAAGCTACGCTTTCCATAGCATCTATATGTCGATTATCTTTCCTAGGTAAAGTTTGAATCATATAAGAAGAAAATTGTGAAAGGATATAAAGAGCCACTTCTTTATATTGTGACATTTTATCATTCTTAGTCTGATAACCCCCTTTGATTTTTTCAACAATCAATTGCAAATCCCCGTATATTTCCAAGTTCTTAATGTGAAGGGATGAAGCTGCCCGTAAGCCAGCTATAAGGGCTTCATATTCTGCAATATTATTAGTACAAGGAAAGGTCAAATTATATGACATAGGGATTGGTTTCTTTGTAGGAGGGACCAAGATGATGCCTACACTAGAACCTATCTTACATCTAGAACCATCAAAATATAATTCCCAAGCATCTTCTTGTTTAATGGCTAAAATATTCTCATTGGGGAATTCTATTGAGGCAAAGTTCATATGAGAATGAGGACAAGGAGCTTGAGCTAGATAATCAGTTAAATCTTGTCCTTTAATTTTAATTTTGAAGAATTAAATTAAGATTGAATTCATTACGTAACATCACCCATTTAGCCAAATGACCAGAGAGATCATTTTTTGAGAAAAGGTGTTTGCGAGGATCAAATTTTACAATTACATTAACCTCAACATTCAATAGATGCCTGAGTTTTTGACAAGCATAAACTAAGGCCAAACATTTTCATTCTAAATCGGTATATCTTGTTTCATATTCAAGTAAAGTTCGACTGATGTAATATACTAGTCTTTCCTTACCTTCACTATCATGTCGAGCCAATAATGCACTCACAGCATGGGAAGTGGCAGAAGTATACAGATAGAAGGGTTTATTGAATTGAGAAGGTTGTAAAATAGGAGGATTCACCAGATACTCCTTAAATTTCTCAAAGGATTGTTTACATGCTTGGTTCCAAGTAAAAGTGGTATATTTTCTAAGCAAGGAAGTGAAAGGAGCAGTTCTATCAGCTAAGTTAGAAACAAAGCGATGGATAGATTGATTTTTCCCTTGTAAACTACATAATTGAGAAATATTATTAGGAGGCATGTTAATGATAGCATCAATATTTTCAGTATCCACTTCTATGCCTTGCTTAGAGATTATAAATCCTAATAATTTACCAGAATCAACTCCAAAACCACATTTCTTAGGATTTAATCTCATATTATAACTCCTAATCCATTCAAATATTTATCTTAAAATGAACACATGGTCCTTTCTTTGTATATATTTAACCAAGATGTCATCTACATAATTTTCTAGAATCTTATGGATGTAATCATGGAAAATCAAGGTCATAGCACATTGATAGGTTGCTCTCGCATTTCTTAATCCAAAAGGCATCATGACCCAATAGAATGTTCCCCAAGGTGTGATAAATGTGGTTTTAAGTTGATACTCAATAGGAATAAATATTTCATTATAACCTAAAAATCCATCCATAAAAGACAATAAAGCATGACCCGCTGTCGAATCCACAATCATATCAATATTGGGTAGGGGAAAATAATCTTTTAGGGATGCTTTATTCAAATCTCAAAAATTAGTGCACATTCTTATCTTATTCTCTCCTTTAGAAACAACTACAATATTGGAAATCCATTTAGAGTAATCAATAGAGCGGATGAACCCAACACCTAATAAATTTTCAATTTCAGCTTTAACTAACAAAGCAATGCCCGAATTCATCTTTCAGATTTTTTGTTTCACAGGTTTAACATTAGGTTTAAGAACAATATTGTGAGTCACAATCTTAGGATCTATGCTCGACATATCCAAATGTGTCCAAGAAAATATATCTTTATATTCAAGCAAAAGGGAAACTAATTGATTATGTTTATCTTGGTTTAAATATTTTCCCATTTTGATTGTTTTTTCAGAGTCATTCTCATCCATTTGAAGTTCCATAGTCTTAGTTATTAATAAATTAATTTGTATGGGAGAATCCATTGGCAAAGGAGAAATATTTTTTTCATCACGTTCTCCAAAATAGGCTTCATTATTCAAACAATAAGGCTTTCTTATTTTATGATGAAATGTAGGTAAATATTGATAAGCTCCTAAAAAATCAGCCAAGGCTTCATCCTCAGGAAAAATATCCAAACTAGGTTTTTGGTCCATGTCAAGGACAAGCGGATTAACCAATTTTAAGTGTCCACCACATATATGATTAAAATTAAGAGGAAAAGCCAATTATTGTCTATAAGGATTGAATCCTAGCCCATAAGTATAATCATAAACTTCATTGTCCAAGGGCACTTGTATACCTTGCTCATATTTTCCACATCCTTTCCCATTGAATCCTGATTTCCTAAGTAAATGATAACCAGATCCACATCTATCAGCCATATCAGATTGAGTTAAAGGAGCGGCGTATGTCACAGTATCATAACAATATGGTTTTATTGTCTCAATTGTTTCTTCAAGGGAAGCAACAAAAAAGTTACTTTTTAATTCCCTAGAAAGTGGAGAAGGAATAAAGACTTGCTTTTCAAACCCATTTTGTTCCTTCATGAACTCTAAATCAGAAAATTTGTATTCTCCTATAAAAGAAGGATTAAAATCTAATGTTCCCCATTCATCTCCAGTTAAAGAAGATGATGGAACTTGAACTTGTTTAATTTCAGGAGGTTTCTCAGGTTCCTTAGTTGGTTGTATGGGTTCAGAGATCTTAGTATATTCTGCAATTCAAGCAAGGGTTTGGCGCATCATCCACATGTAATGTATACATCAGATTATTATAAATGAACCTAACCTCACAATGTAGAGTAGAAGGAATCACATGCATAGTATGTAACCAAGGTCTTCCTAACAAAAGGTTATAATTGAGAGGTCCAGGAATAACATGAATAGGTAAATCATTATCAGTGAGTACAATAGGAGGTACAGAAGGCATAGTATGCATGCATTCCAAGAATGAATTAATGTTCTCTTTCTTAGGAGGCGGAGCCGTAAGAGTAGATAAATCTTTTTGTAATGCCTCATGATATGCAGGAGAAGTTTGTAGCGATTCCCATAAAGAGATCTTGGCTAGAGTAGCGCGTAATTTCTCAACTAAGTCATACTCATTAAAGGAAGAAGGTAACCTAGGTGCTTGAGGAAGCAAGGGTTGAGAAGGAGGTAAAAAGGTTGGAACAGTAGGTTGAGGATTATTTTGTGTACGATAAGTATGTGAAATGGAATCCGTGTTATCAGAGAAATCCCAAGGGTCTTTAGGTTTACCCATAATAGTCATTCGAGGACATCCTTTTACCGTCATCAAAGGTTTAGGGAATAAAATTCTAGGTGCCTCAATGTTGCAAATAGGGGAGTATGAAGGTAACCATGCACACATCCTATGGTAGAGGTCAATTGGAGAAGTTGTGGAGGAGGATGAAAAAAGAATAGGATCCATGGAGATCTCATTTGAACCATTTTCATTCTCACTTCCATGTACCTCATTAAGGGATCTATTCTCTTGTACAATAAAATCTTCATCAAATTATTCAAAACAAGAGTCATACATATTGAACACACAATAAAATAACAAGCATGTAATTTTTTTTTTGTGTTTTTAAAGAAATTTTATATATTTTTGGAATATAAATGCAAGAGCATAAAAGAAAACCTACTTCTATATGCATGCAAGATCTTAATATGAAATGTAAATCTAACACCAAAGAGAAAGAGTTGTCTATCGCAGGTTCACCAAAATGTAAAGAGGAAAATGATGATAATGCTGTTGATCTCCAAGATAGTATTTACAAACTAGATATTCATATGTAGAAGAGACCAATGCCATAATTTAATACTTTACATTTAATTTGTATTGAAAGTATTTGAAGATTGTATTGAAATCAGGAATAAAGATTAACAGAGTAAAATACCAAACTTACATCATATCAGATCTGAAAATGTCATTTTTTGAAGCCTGTATTGAGTTTCTAGAAAATTTGAGACCGGATTTGGAATAGAAACGTAGAGACGAACAAAACCCAAAAATCTTTTTCCATTTTGAGACAGTTCTGATTTGCACCCTTAAGTCAATGTCACCATTTGCCTGAATTTCTAATTATGCCCTAGGTCACAATCAACCTAAAAAGTCTTGGATCAATTTTTTTTTTTAGGTTCCCAAAATTTTGCTGAAAAGGGTAACCAGATCTGTACTTTGTTTCACTATTTTTGAACATGTAACTCCTGAAACAAAACCTACAAATATCTAAAAAGAGGGGTTTTGGGGTGGCTATATAGGGTTTTGCCTTAGTTAAACCCTTGTTTTTGTGATCTCCACCTCCATGAATAACTATATAGTAGAATGTATGTGTGTGTTGCTTTTGGGAAAAGCTTTGAATGTGTAATGTCAAGATCTAATCCTCTAGATTAAGAACCCTAACATGAATTGTAAATGAGAAAGCAATGCATAGATTTGAATGTGATAAAGAAATCATACCAAGCCCCCAAGGCTAAAGTACTCCTACCAAACTCACAATCCATAATTTCTACCCCATGATAATGTCCTTTGAATGCTTGAAGATTGAAAATGGTGGATCCAAGAAGAAGGAAAGAAGGAAGATGTCTCTCTTGCTCCAAAGAAGATCCACAATGGCTTGTCTACAAAAGTACTTGAATGTCTTAATGCATCATCATGTCTTGTCCTTCTATATCACCCTCTTGCTTCCTTGCTTCATCAACATGTCAAAATCATAATTGCATCATATCATCTTATGATTATTTTTCATGTCCAAATGAAGGCAAAAGAGAGTGTTTATATAGAGATCTCAATATAGACCTCCTAGGGAAATGCAAGGGACCCAAATTCAAATTTCACCTTGAATTATGGTCCAATTACAATCAAAAACCAAGGAACCATCACCAGGAAAAATCTGAATATTAGGGAAAACACTTCTGCATTCGGACCAGGGGACCTATTTTAATTTTTAGAACCCCGATAGGCTCCAAATTTGAAAGCAGGAACCATCACCTGACAAGGGTTAAGGTCAACCTTGTCCTTGAACTAGGTCAAGGATGACCTCAAACTTGATCGAGGTCAAGGTTGACCTTGACCCTGACCTAGGTCAGGGTCAAACTCGATCCTGATAAGAGGTTTCAGGCTGGTCACCTTGGGAAATCTGTAGGATTCCTGGGTCAACCAGGGACCCAGGAAGGTGAGAAAACATATGAGGATGTTGGATAGAGGCACAGAGGCCCAATAGTAAGTGTGATGAAGATTTAGGAGAGCCAATACATAGGCTCTACTAAAAAATATAGAATCATAAAAAGGGAGATTAAGGAGGTCCTGTAGGACACTAACCCTAATTTCACTTAGAAATGCATAATCAAGTGTATGCGTATCCTACTTGCAAATCTAATATGAACATGTACTAAATGAGGGTGCTAAACCTACCAAAATAGAAGTGCTTCCATTTTAATATGATATAATTAACCATAGTATTTATCAGACTTTTGTGCCTTGTGACTCAATTGACCTTGATTTCTTTTGGCCTTCTATGCCTCACCCAACTCAAACCTGTCTTGACCATCTCTTTAGATCATACCAAGCCTATAAGGCTCAAAAGTTTAGTGAACCTATCAAATATAAGGATGATCCTAGATGTGGATTTATTCCTACACCACCTATACCTCCTCTACATGATTTTGTTCTACCTCCTATTTCTTATGCTCATCCTCTTCCAGTCATCTCTCACCCTAGAATGGTTCCTTCCGTTCTTCCTCCTAAATAAGAAAAGGACCCGATGTTGATTGATCCTATCCCAAACCAAATTTCTATCAAAACCAAATGTAACTGTCATGCTCGTGATCATCATTGAAATCATCATGCTAGAGAACATCAATGTGCTTCTCAAAATATTGCTTCATCTCAGACACCTCCTCATGCTTTGCTTCCCTTTGACCAACCTGATGAGACAATAATTTGTCTCTGTTTTATGTTAATATTTATACTCTATTTAAATCATTGCCAAGACATTTGTGAACCTTTTAGTATTTGAGCTTGTGATAAGTACAGTTGGAACTACCTAGCCCATGGGTAGCTATTAGTGTCATATTTTTCTAAACATTATATATCTATCAAAATGTTTCATATAGCTATTTGAATGTGTTCTAATATTGGGATTGAGTTGACTAGTTGAATTGATTATATATCCGCATATGCTACTAACTTGCTAGGAAAAGAAGAAGCGACTTGAGAGTGGTCGAATGCATTGAAGAGAAAATGTTGAAGTTCTAGCTGCTACGGGGAGAACTCTTATGGCCACAAGACATGCCTACTACAATGGAGGAGCCATCATCTCAACGAATATATCAAATATCTCTGCTATATTTTCTCTCAGCGATCAATATCTTGATGAAATGGTTATCCAGACTTTATTACACTTTGTCATGGGTAGTTACAATCTCCTTCCTCTATGGCATGATTTAATCATACCTTATCTGTATGCTTTTGAATAAACATCAATCCTCTATATAATGGGATTTGATTGTTAGTTTGTAGTTTTTAAGTTGGAAAATATATTGTTGTTGCATTGGCACAACAAAGTTACTCTTTCCAGTTCTATGCATTGTTTTCATTATGATGTAACCAATTTATGAAAATATAATGGAGTGATTTTGGTTTACATTTTGTGTTAGTAGCTAGAAAAAGCCAACCAAGGGGGCCCACTTGGGAGGTGGATTAGATTAGAGTAGGTTAGATTTACTTTTTCGCATTAACAACATTTTGAGTAGAAGTTTACTGTTTCATTCCTGCAACATTAAACTCATGAATGTTCCTGCAACACTTGCAAGGATAGTTATAGTGAATGCTATGGGTTGATAGAATAGGTTTAAGTTAAGTTTTTAATTTTCAGCCTTAATTTCATTAAGTAGTTGTGTGTGTTTACTTTCCTCCAATAATAGCGTAGGTCTCTTTCATGTATTTTTACTTCCTACAACATAGGTAGTATGACTCTTTGAAATACTTAGTGCACATATCATGCTGTCCCATTTCAAGTTTACATCCCTGGGTTGACAATTTAAATGCACTTCATGATAGGAAAAATAATACTTAGTTTGAATATACTATTCCTAGGAGAAACTTTGGCATGATTATTATTACCTATTGTGAGGCGGTTCATTTTTGGCACTGTTGCCAAGGATGGTGTCAAGATGAGAACCTTATTGAGTCATTTTCCATTTTTAGGTAGTTCCTTGCTTTCTAGATCGTAGTATGCAGTCCTGAAATTGCTTCACAAGTTTACGCAATTATTTGCATGCATCGAAGAGGAAGAAGACGAGATGAACATGGAAAATTTCTATGAAGAGATTCTTCTATTATAAACAAAGAAGTTGAATAATTTGAATTACCTTTTGTTGATGCAAGTCCTAATTTTCCTGCAATATCTTCCTCTGAAGCAGAACAGTTTGATCCAGTTGGCCTTCGACTTTTTGCTGAAATCTTGGCCAGTTTTCTTGATAATTCTTCTCCAAGTGCACTTGTCATTCATTACCCCGTGGATAATGTTCATTTCCAACATCAAATCCATTTCCAAATACCTCTAGTAATGGCACAACCTACATTTCCATTTCCTCTACCTAGCCTTATCAACAATGCTAACCTCAAAAACATACCCACTGCTGTACTCCCAAATTTCTATGGCCTAATAACTGAAGACCATGATACCTTTTTGTTTGAGTTTGACATTCTTTGTAAAAGATTTGAAAACAACATTGATAGCCACAAACTCAAGTTGTTTCCAGCAACATTGGAGTCCTCCCTATGATGGTTTATGGGCTTAGGAGTTATTGCAGCAACCAGCTCGGATGAAATGCAAACTCTATTTTTGTAGAAATACAAAGAGTATTGCAAGGGGGGTGACCCCAGAGGAGATGATATTTTTTGAATGTCACAGAAGGAAGATGAAACTCTGGAAGACTATGTTTCACGCTTCCTGTATAACCTACAGAAGAATCCACAACATGTCCTGGAGGAGGATTCAAAGAAAATCATTTTCTTGAGGGGAGTAAATGATAATTTCTTGGAAGCACTGGACCTCATGGATGGGTAGAGGATTTTGGTCTACACTTGCTAAAGGGAACAAATCAGGCATTTCTAAGTTGGAGATCTCAAACCTGATGTCAGATTTCAAGAAAGATATCATCAATGATGTTGCCACACACCTAGATACCATGACTGCCAAGAAGAAGCATGCAGATGCCAAAGAACATCTAGCTTAATATTATCCTCACTACCACAAACAAAAGAAGGATTGTGGATGTAAGTTGGTGGCAAACTTAGAGAATCAACATCTTCCTACTAAGTACATGAAAATAGAAGGAGACAACGAGAAAGTGTTCTTTGTTGCTCAATATAGGCCATGGGCTTCAAGACAAGGTATGCCTCATGATCCTTTGAAATTTTCTAGGCCTTATAATAATCAATAAAAAAACCAAAATATCAAAATCCTTCTCAGTACTCCCAACCTACTTGGAACAACCAGTGGCCTAACCAGCTGCAAAATGAGTGGCCTAACCAACACCAAAACCAGTGCCCTCAGCCTCAAAATAATGGAAGCCACCACAAGGGAATTGGAAACCATATAACCAATGAAGGGGGCCTCAATAGTGACCTGATAAAAACCCTGGTCCACTGTCTCAACCTACAATAATGTCTCCTCATGCAGCCACAAGTACCACTCCAAAGAAAAAACAATTACCTGCTCAGCCACAAATCAACCCTAACAAAAAGAAAAAAACAACAACCAATGTATGCCACTGATACTCAGCAGTACCCTGCATATGCACTAGAGATATATGATATCCATTTGTGATCTGATACTACTCTGCCTGCACCTGAACGTCCTATTATAACAGAATTTCTAAACACTCCTGCAACATCAACACCACTTCCAGAAGTTACTTTTCCAAATACTCTCCAACCAACTGATATACTAAGTAAAATTGAAGTTCACACCTTAGTTAATCCCCCCTTTCCACAAATTCTTAGCATGGAAAAATCTATATTCCAAGAAGAAACACCATTTGATATCATTGACCAGTTGAAAAACATGCATATCCAGATTCCACTGTTTCAAGCTATCAAAGATGTTCCTCTTTATGGAAAATACATTAAGGAAGCATGCCTAAAAAATCCTAGACATAATAAAGATGATCCTCAAAGAGTCCATGTTATAGGTTAACTTGTAGATATTATGTTGGGGAAAATAGTCATACCAAAGTACTCTGACCCTAGAAGCCCAGTTATTGATCTTATAATTAATGGCCAGTCTGTAAAAAATGCTCTAGTTGATTTGGGAGTAGCTATAAATGTTATGACTAAGGATACAACTCAAAGGTTGAGTATAGAGGGACTGAGAACTACACCAATAGTCTTACAAATTTTAGACAGTTCCACTGTAACCCTAGATGGCATCATAGAAGATGTAGCAATCACATTGGATTCATGGGAATATCCTATAGAATTCCTAATATTATCACCTAAGGTAAATTTTTTTGGTTATCCAGTTATCCTTGGAAGACCTTGGTTAGCCACCATTGATGCCCATATTAGTTATAGATCAGGTAACATGACAATTTCAAATGGCCAAGCAATTAAGAAGCTATCATTATATCCTCCTGTGCAACCCCAACCAGATTTGAGTACACCTATTTGGCCAGATTTGGGAGATGAGGAAGAAGAGATAAATTTTGTTGCTCAACTAATGATGTTACATAATCAATACATCTTGAAAATGCAAGAATAAGAGTATGTGATTCAAAATATCATTACCAATGAGTGTGTCATAGAAAAAGATATTTTTGGAAGCTTTGTTCTACAGTTGTGTACCTATGAGGACTGTGTTTTTCTAGCATCCCTTGATGTTATCCATCAATTACTACCCTGTGAGGTAGCTACAAGCCCTATCTCTAAAGTGTCAATGATAGAGCTGACAACTACTGTGGAACTTTCTCCTGGTCACAATATTCATGTTAACAGTAAGCTGCCATCACAATAATTGGAATTGTTAACTCAACTCCTTTGTAAACATGAAAAAGCTTTTGCTTGGGATTATGGATACATGAAAGATTTGAACCCAAAGCTCTGCACACATAGAATATACATCAATGAAGGTAGTATACCACTTCGCCAACCTCAAAGAAGAATTAACCCATCCCTAAGAGAAATAGTAAAATCTGAGTTGCAAAAGTTGTTGGATGCTGATTTTATATATCCAATCTCTGATAGTAAATGGGTATCATCTTTGTTCATTGTTCCTAAAAAGGGGGGTAAATGGAAAATATGTGTAGATTATAGAAAATTTAACAATGCAACAAAGAAAGACCATTTTCCCTTGCTATTTATTGATCAAGTTCTAGACACCCTAGCTAGAAATAAGTACTTCTCTTTTCTTCATGGATACATCGGTTATAATTAGATTAGCATTGCTCTAGAGGATCAAGATAAGACAACATTTACATGCCCTTGGGGAACATATGCATATTTTGTGTTACCTTTTGGCTTATGTAATGCACCAGCTACTTTTCAAAGATCTGTAATTAGCATTTTTGCTTGATATATCACATGATTGCATGGAAATATACATGGATGACTTCACTATATTTGGTGTCACTTTTGAGGAGGCTTTGAAGAAATTGGAAAAAGTGATGATCAAATTTCAAGAACACAACTTGTCTCTCAACAGTGAGAAATGTTTCTTGATGATGAAAGAAGGAGTGGTGTTGGGACATTTCATTTTAGAAGCTAGCATCCAAGTAGACGCTAAAAAAATTGAGGTAATTCTCACATTGCCTACACTTACTAAGAAAAAATATGTTAGATCCTTTTTAGGACATGCTGACTATTATAGGTGCTTCATTCAAAATTTTAGTGAGATAGCTAGCCCTCTATACACCTTGCTTACAAAAGAAGTTGAGATTGCATGGACATCAGCTTGGGATGAATCCTTCCTGCAACTCAAGTCACTTCTGAGAACTGCACCAGTACTTAGGGTGCCTGATTGGTCTTTACCATTCTACATACATAAAGATGTTTTTGACTATGAAATAGGTGTTGTCTTAGGAAAAAAGTCTAATAATCTTTAAAATGCAATTTACTATATCAACAAGAGTTTACATGGCCCATAGTTAAATTGCACAGTTATTGAAAAAGAATTATTGGCAGTAGTTTATGCTTTGAATAAATTCTGCCATTATGTAACAGACTATCCCATCTTTGTTCATACTGGCCATGCAACAATCAAGTATCTTATAAAAAACCTGCCATATTAGGCCGGTTAGCAAGATGACTTCTTCTTTTGCAGGAATTTGATATAACCGTCATTGACAAGCCAGGGAAAGAAAATGTAGTAGCTGATTACTTATCCAAAATATAGACTTCTGACAATGATACTACTGTGATAGATGACACATTCATTGATGAACATTTGTTTCATATTACTATTAGGAGTCCATGTTATGCTGATATAGCTAATTACCTTGTAGCTGAAAAAATGCCTACATATTTCTCTCTTAAGGATAGAAGAATGCTTGTTGAAAAAAGATTTCCATTCTTTTGGATTGAAAATACACTATGTTATGCCTTGCATCCCCGTCCCTACATTTTGTGTGCAAAATGTTGGGTCCCCCTTTTTTTCCTCATTTTCTGCTTTGGCTCTTGCCTTCTCTTTTCCTTTGTTTTCCTTCTCCAGGGTTTTCTTCCCTGCGGTGTTGTTTTGTTTTGTTGGTCTCTTGTGTCTCAAGGACCCGATCCCAGAGTTGGTCATATTTTGTTGGGAGCCAGATTTCAGACTCCGAGATTCTCTGCCACGATGTCTTCTTTCCTTAAGGTGGCATTGTCGCATGGACTCCCCGGGCTCGGAGTCCAAAGGTCTGTCTGTCCAGAGTTTACGCAAGGAAAGGTAACTTGCTTTTACCGTAGGTACAAATAGAAGTTACCTGTCATTTTCACATTTACCATGATTAAACACTTGAGAAATCAGAGTGATTTTAGAGTGACTTATAGTGATTTAACAGTAATCTAGTGCTAACCATTCTGAGCTTTTCTGAGCAATTGTCAGTGGTTTGTGGTGGCAAGTTGTGATCATTTGGTGGCTAAAGCTGTTGCAGAGCATTCACGGTGGTTTCCTTTCCTTGTCCTCCTTCATTTTTAGGTTGGTGCCTCCTCTCCGTTCGGCTTTCCTTCTTTCTAGTTTTTGTTTAGTTTTGCATTGTTTCATTTTGTGTTTTGCCTTGTGTTTCTTTCTGGTTTGCCAACCGTTGGTGGGTCGGCTCTGCTAGAGGGTTTGTCCGCCCTTTGTATAGGTGTAGCATAGCTTGTGAGTAATGTAAAAGTTGTTAATATTCTGTACATTCTTTGATTATTATAAATATTTGCTCTGCGCTATGTATATATGTAAATTTGGTGTATATCCATTGTGTATCCTCTGGGTTTGTGTAATGCCCACCCTAGAATCTTCCTATGTTAGATGGACAGGACTATTGCTTTGACACTATTGGGTTTTATGATGGAATATGATTATTATTTAGTTAGCATTTTATGAGATATTTGAGCATAT